>PVHY01015800.1:0-35214 GCA_004024945.1 Uropsilus gracilis
TTTTTTTTTTTTTTTTTTTTTTTTTTTTTTTTTTTTTTTTTTTTTTTTTTTTTTTTTTTTTTTTTTTTTTTTTTTTTTTTTTTTTTTTTTTTTTTGTAAATTAAAGGTATAGGATCCTCTACTCAGGTGTCGTTACCACCTCCAAAACTACCACAATCCATCATGCTTCCCCACATTCTGCTTTGTTCCTTCTCTTTCTGCTCCCCCACTGGTAACTTTGTTTTCTAGGATTAGTTCTTAATTCAGCTTAATTGCCATTTGATAGTTTCTTATTTTTTACTTTTAGGGTTATTTTATACATTAGATAATAGTTTTCATCAGATATGTCTGTTTTTGCAAATACTTCATATTCATCTGTGACAGAGGGTTAAATTATAATGTAATCCATTTTACCAATGACTTATTTTTGGATCATGAAAATGGAGTAGCGATCATTCAGAGATATCGATATGTACAAAGTTATATTTGGATAATGACAAACTAATGGTTTAAAAAAAGTAGATACAGATGGTCTTTTATTTCACACTTCCCTATTGGTCCTTTTCCATATTTAAAACTTCTTTGATTTTCCAACCAGATTATCACTAGCTTTTTATAGCAAAAAATAAAAAAAAAATGGACAGAGCATTCTGAGAAATTGTCCTTTGAAGTCAGCTGAACCATATATTTTACTCTTTTATTTTTCTCTCTAAAGGGATTTGTCTTAGCAATTTTGCTA
This sequence comes from Uropsilus gracilis, assembly GCA_004024945.1. NCBI lineage: Eukaryota > Metazoa > Chordata > Mammalia > Eulipotyphla > Talpidae > Uropsilus > Uropsilus gracilis. The sequence goes on from PVHY01015800.1 coordinate 719, forward strand.
TCAATGTTAAAACAAAAAATTTCCTTGGTTATAGTTACACTAAGATGTGTTTTGTTTTGAATGTGAGTGTTTTGAATGCATCAATTGCAAAACTATATAAAAGTTTAGTACATGGAATTTCAGGTCAAATAAAAAAGCATTTTGAGTATAGAGAAGATACTTCAAAAAGAACAAGCCATGGGCTGTTTATATCATCATAACTTCAATGCCAAAATTTTATTTGACATAGTTCTTGAAAAGATAAAGTTTTGCTTGTACAGTTACACAGTTTATAAGAAAACTTAACTCATCAAATTGTTGAAATCTTTCTGTATTTTAGGGTTTCAGACAATTTTCATGTAACATGCACATCTGTATAAATAAGCTAAATGGTTTCACTTATTTATATGACATGAAACATTAAAAATACATGAAGCAATCATTTAATTCAGAATTCCTAAATAGATATATAAGTATACAACAATATAGAGTTGATTATATGGTTTCTTAACATATTTAAAATAATTCCTCTTTGTAAATTTTCAGAAAAGTTTAGAAAAAAGAATATTAGTTGTGAGAGAGATTTGGGTAATTTTAGAAATTAAAATCCATTAAATTCTCTAAATTTTATAATTAATATTTGTAAAATAAAAAAGAATAAGTGTTTCAATAATTTTAAGATTTTTGAAGGAACTCTGTGAAAGCCTTTTGCAAATAATCCATTAACTTATAAATATCCCTATCTGATTCCTATTGGACACACATTCACCTTAATGGTTAGAAAGTCTTATATTTATTTTTAACTCCAGTATGAATAACAAACAACATTAAATTTATCTTCTACAATTAAATAATGATATATTGCTATCATTCTTTGTCATGGTATTTTTCTAGTAATATTGAGTAGTATTATTTCCTTTTCTACATGATTAGATATATTGATAGATCAGTGGATACAGATAACAGATTAGATAGACAGACAGACAGACAGACAGACAGACAGACAGACAGACAGACAGACAGACAGACAGACAGACAGACAGACAGACAGACAGACAGACAGACAGACAGATAGATAGATAGATAGATAGATAGATAGATAGATAGATAGATAGATAGATAGATAGATAGAGTTTAAATATATTTAATCTATGGTCGGTCATAACCCATACTACTTTTTCTTTTGGGATATGCTACAATCTACTAACGCTTCTTGAAATGTAATTATCAATAGTTTAGTATGTTTTAAGTGACTATTTGAAAATGAAGGTGTCCTTTTATTATACCTACTTTGTTTTGTAATTTAATCATCTCAAGTTATGTTTTATTAACAACCACAACAAAGCCTTTAAGTTGGTTTTACACAATCTTATACTTGAAAAAAAAGTTTGAGTATATTATTATTTCTATTAATTTACTGTGCCCCATTTGCATACCAGAAGTCATTCCAAATGAGATAAAGAAAAACCTCTCTCTCTCTCTCTCTCTCTCTCTCTCTCTCTCTCTCTCTCTCTTTCTCTCTCTCTCTCTCTCTCTCTCTCGTTAATGATCCCTAAGAAGAAAACTTAGGGACTAACTAAAATGACCTTCTGAGACAGTTGGCTTTTCCTTATCAAAGTTAGTCTTATCAAAATAGTGACCACAGCCTACACTACCCCTCCCTCAATTACTCTTTGCTTTAAAGTGTTAATTGTCTCTCAAGATTGCTTGTCTTCTTTAAAATTCAACAGGCAGGCCCCCTATGTCCCTATAATACCCCTTTCTTTTGTTAATAAAGTTGTCTTATGGTGCATACTTCCATTTAACCCCCACTGTGGCTGGGCAATCTCTCTTGTGGGTTCATTTCTCCTACCTTGAGTCTGGCGGTCAACATTAATTATCACAGTAGATTGTAACATTGTAATTCAACTTTAACCAAGACATTTCTATTGAGAATCATTGTAACTCTTGATATTTAATGTGGAGATATAAAAGGAATGTTTCATACTTACTTGCAAAATAAATAACAATAATAATATATAAACACTGAAATTTAAAATTTTCTTAAATGACATTGATGGGATACTTTCTATTTTGTCTGGAGTTCCAGTCAAGTCTTGGCAATCAATAGCACAACACTATTCCAATGGCATGTTTGGGTTTGGTGCTAAGAAGCTGAATATGTTTTGTGGCCCATTTTATTTTTGAGATTTTTTTGGAAATATGATTGTTATTGCTAAACTTATTTTGATTTTTACATTTATCTATTATCATTGCTTAAAAAATGTCTTCCTCTGTTGTGACTCATAGTCAAGAAAATATAAAATTTATTTTCAGATTGGGAGACTGATATACTCATTTGTGTACAGTAATGCAATCTTCCTGCTTCTAGCAATAGCTATACTGTACCTTCAAATGGCAAAGTATATGCGCAGAAGAACATATGATAACACGTTTTACCCATGTTTTGTGAATAAGTAACTGTGTTTGTATTAGATAAAAACGAAGAACACATTAGATACAAAAATCTGCTTTTATCTATCCTTGGAATAATTTGAGAATAACATAGTAAAGTAGATATCATCATTTTTCATTTTGATTTTGAGCAGTATTATCATTTTTTTTTGTTTGTTTTGTTTCGTTATACTTAAAAATTGGTCTCTGCAGTATGGATCAATAATGATATTTGTACATGAGACTTCTGATCATAAAATAATTGCAGCAATTATTCTTTCGGTCTCTTAGTTCATGCCAGGTATAATTTTAAGAACTTAAATATTAAGTAATTTGATTAATGGAATAATGTGTTAACTAGGAAATATTATTATTCACATGTTTCAGAGCAGGAAGAAAGATATAAAACTTGTTCATCTAAGTATTAGTAGATTTTGGATCCTAGATTTTACCCACCTCAGAATCTGATCTGTGGTCTTAACCAACACAGTTCTCTAGACCTTAGTAGTAATAACAACCAGCAAAAGCAAAAATAATATGATTTTAAATTATCAAACACATTTAATTTACATCAATTAATTCCTTCAATAAACTACAAAAAACAATAGAACTATGTGAAAATATTACCACTAAATTACTTTTTCTTATCATGCATACCACATATTTTATCTATAAATATGCAAGATATCTATATATGCACATATTTTTCACTGTACTAATTAACATATGATTTTAAATACAGCCATTTCTACCATGTGAAAAAATATTTATAAGGGTACTATAGTAAAATAGAGTTTCAAAATCATTGCTTTCCCAGAATATTTGAATGTGACCCTACATTTACAGAGGTAATTGGGTAAACCCTAAATCCAGTAACTAGTTTCCCTAAAAGAAAGCCCGTGTAGACACAGAAACACAAAGACAGCTTTGAAACAGTGAATGGAGTGATGTCTTTATTGTTTAAGAAGCCAATAATATGTACCACCACCAAATGTTAGAAGAGACACGGAGAAAAAAAAATAGCATGAATAAAGCACTTTGTGAGTCATTAAAAGTATGATATTATAACTGTTTGAAACATTTACTTATTTATGTATTCATTTACTTATGTATGTATGTATGCATGTATGCATTTTTATTCATTAAATCACAACCAGATAAATGGTTTTTGGGATACCTTACCTTCTCTCCTCCCTCTGTTACCCTCTCCATTCTCTCAAATCCTGTTTTTTTATTGTTTGCTAGTCAGTGTTAAGTCCATTAGTCTCTCTTTCCTGTGGCAGTGTTCTTTCACTGGGTGAGGGACTGTGTTGTTGGAACCAGGTGGACCTTGCTGGTAGGTTTTCAGTCTTAAGATTGTGTTGGGTGACCAGTCTGTATGTATTTGTGGTCTGTCCATGTTTGCTTATTGCATGCTGTCTTCTCCAATCCCATCTCTGTTGTTTTGCTGCTTTATCTTATGATTCTGGAGTCAGATTAAGAGGGTCTCACCCTCTCACCCTCTGCCAGCATTGGTGAAGAAGTTTCTCTGTGGATACAGGCATCTATGAGTGGCCTTTATAGATCATTTCCTCTGTCTCATTTTGCAGACCTGCTGTAGGGTCAATGTCCCAGATTATTGGCCCTCCCCTTCTCTCCCGTAGTGTGGGGAGGGGTGCCTTGGTCTCCTAAAAGTCATCTCCAAAATGAAGTTTTGGGTCTTCTAGATTCAAGGAGTGCATAGGTGCAGCTCATAACATCGTGTTTCCATAGTTGTAAATAATATACTTTAAAATATTTTTGACCTATATATATGTATATATATGTATATATATATATATATATATATATATATATATATATATTTTTACCTATAGTTTATGGTACATTGAAATTTAGAGATATTGGAAGTATATAAACAGAAAACACGAATCTTTGACTATCAAACCCAGCAAAGAAAAATTCTGGAGTAATAAAAGAGAATTTGTGACCAACTTTTCAATTCAGAGCTAATTTTTCAAATGATGCTTTAAAACAATATATTATCCGATATTAAGTTGCATGTATATTTTAAATAACTATATGCTACATTTAAATAAAATTCTTTGCCAGTAGTTGGGTTTATTAGTGTGTCTTTAAGATACTGATAGTATGGTTAAAAATACAGAAAATCTCAAAGGAAATTTGAAAAAAAAAAGGTTAGAAGTGTATAATTATTAGACTCTGGTCAAAAATAAAGGGTTAAAAAATCTTGATTTATCAGCTAGTTTCCTACTAGTGTGTATGCTTTAAAACGATGTTTTATAAATAAAGTTGTGTATTTTTATTTAATCTGAAATCTTATGACAAATAAATTTGTTTATGATCTATCTTTTTTTTTAAAATATGGGTGAAAATCAGACAAAACGGTCACAATTTAGAAGTAATGTGAAAAAATATGAGAGCAAGTAACATAGGAGTAGTATGTGAAAACAAGTAACTCATTAGAATTGCAACAGTCAGTGAATAAAAAGAATGTCAACACTAAGATGCTGAATTTTGATACATCATTGTTGCATAGCACACACACATACAATCACTAAGAAGTAGCAGATTTACAAAAATGAAAAATGATTTTCTTCTTAGCTCTTGTACTGAATCACTTGATCATGGAATACAAAACCCATGAAAATAGGAAATGTTGCAATCCATATTATCTGTGTTTTGTGAAATGCTAGTGCCAACATTTCTAGGGATGGCATATTAAAAACCATAAAAAACATTTAGACACAATGCACATATAATTGCTTATGTACAAAGATATATAAAATGATCTCAAGATAGAGCTCCAAAATTCCCTTTATCTATTTCACGATCTCCAAAAATATTACCATCAATGCCTAAAGGATTAAAAAATGAGGCAGTGTCCAAACTCTTATCTGATAACATATCAGGATGAGACTTGACTTCAGTTTTACTATGGGATCATAGTTCATCAAACAATTTCCTGTTGCCTTTGTTAAAGTTAATACTGACTGTTCTTGTTTCCTCTATTACTTCCCTACAAATTTCCAGATTAAAGACACACACTATATTTGAGTTTCTTCAACTGACTTTTCCCTTTGTAATACATTTTCATGCTTAGCCCTGAAGGAATAGAATTCAGAATGAAAATAATTACAAGTGACCTTGACCTTTACACTGGACAATTAACTTCTCTGATAATCAGTCTTTTTGCCTTGGAATTTAGTAAATTAATAATGCAATGATGCATAATTGTGCAATTAGTATTAAATTCAAAGGAAACAGGGATTGATCAAGTGCTGGTATTTCTTCCGAGGGTATTTAGTTCTTTCAAAAGCATTTTTTGTTACCCTTTTTCTCTAACGTATGAGTCACACACTCAGCAGTGAAACATCAAATAGTAGAAAAATAAAAGCATGTGATTGTTGAAATGCTCAAAAAATTATTGAAGACTCAATCTTTTGCATCTCACTTCTAAGGAAAAAGTTATTAGTTGCTATGTGACAGTATTTTGTTCTGAGAAATCTTGTTGGTTAGAAAGGTTGAATGAATAGGGTATTATCTAAGCAGAAAAAGATGATATGTGTATATTTCATAGACTTGTAGGTTTATAAGGATATGTCATTTGTGCTATGACTAATGCTAAGCACAGATGAGAATATTCAGTAGCTTAATAGAGGTAACAAGCAAACACTCAGTTTTAAAAACTCTTAGGAAAAATGGAGAAGAGAATCAAGAATTCCTACACTCACTTCAATGGAACTATAGAAAATTTTCCATTATCTTCCTCAAAATCATCCTATAGAGCCATAGTTTAATTCACAGAAAGTTAAATAGTGTGTTGTAAAATGTCTCACAAAATGTTCTTAAATCATACATAGTATAAAAGAACTTTCATTCACATTTATTTTGATAAGAAAATAACATCATTAGAATAAGTAGTTCTACTACCTCAAACTTAATTTTAGTTTACAATGTTAATATATAAACATGGAAAAAATCTTAAACCCTAATAAAATTGGCATTGAATGTTTTCTTTGATCTCTCATTTCTCCTGTTATTCAGAGTTGAAGGTACTATAAAGATCAAAAGAGACTGGCAAGAAAGGAAGTATAAACATACAGATAAATAGTCTATGAAGATTTGCAAGTGACTCATCTTTTTAGTAAATATTTTTGTCAAGATACTCACTATTTTAAGAAAACAGTGTCTCGAGCTACTTAGTGGTAAAATGGAAAATCTATACAGTGCCCAGGGAAAATTATTATTTGGGGAAAAAAAGAAGTATGTTGCAACTCTATAAAATCCAAAAGAATACATTTTTTTAAATTTGTGAACATTTTTTAAAATGATGTTATAAAAATGACAAAGACATCCTAAGTTTATAGGAATGGCTAAAACATGTACATTTTTTTCACTGAAGGGAAACTTACAGGGAAATGTCATTTTGACTATTACTATTTCTGTGATCAACAATAACATTTATTGCTTCTCATGTCTCACTACTTAAAATTATAAAATCATGCAAAACTCATAAACTAAATAGTTGAAAGTGTTCTAGTTCACTACGATTCACTTAAGCAACATTTTCTTCACTATTTCTTGTCTAGACAGTTTTTTTCCATTTCTGTTTTACTATTAAAGCTCCTGTTTGGTCAATATTGACTAAGGTAATAAGCACTTAAGAATTGGGTTTGCCTGGTATCAAATGATCAGAGGCAGTGTAGGAGGGGATGACTTTGCAGTGACACACACTGAGAGATTTCTCACATAGACGTGGCAGCTTTTCCTCTATAAACCAATGTTGGTTTAAAGAAAGACTGAATTTCCCTGCAGAACCCCTTGTTTATTAAAGAGTCATTACCTCTGCAAGAGTTGGACTCATTGATCTGGATTTCAATGTCAGCCTAGTTCCAAGTAATTATTTTATCAATAATGACTACAATTCTATTAAAAACATACAAACCTTCTGGTAATGCCTTATAATATGACTAAGTGGAGGCAACAGAATAATGTCACACTTTACAAGGAAGATGACTTTATATATGAATAAGATCAGTTGGGCATAGAATAAATCTAGAGAAGGAATTTAAGATAGTTTATGGAACTGTCTTCATATTTGAGTATTTCCATAAATGTGAAAGTTTAATTAAAAATATAAATTGAAGACTATATTTCAGTATGTTCAACTCACTATAATTTGAACGCAAATTATATGGTCAGGCATTAGAGAGCATAAAATGTTTAAAAATAACAAAAATATAATCTTGTATAGTATTTCATTTTATGAGAAATTTATGACATTAAAAATATAGGTGTGATTTATTTATGTGAAGATTTTACTTCAGGTCAGCATCTTTCAAATTTAATGATTATCAATTATTAAAATATAGATATTTCATTCAGAGACATTCATCCACAGATATTAAATTCATCCATAGATATTTCATCTATAGATATTAAAATAGATATTTTCATCTAGTGTTTGTGGAAGAGTCAACTCACATGTCACATGTTGGAGAAGCAAGTGGATAAAGTATTAGAATCAAGGAAATTTCTATAAATGAGAGAAAAAGCAAAATACTGATGATACGTAAATTACTATGAGGAAAAGAGTAAATAATTGCTAGAAACAAGGATATAAAATAAATAAGAAAATAAACAATAATTTATAGAATTTCTGTCCAGAAATTGTTTTATTTTTGTTTGCAAACTGTAATTTTTGGAGAACAACTTTTCACTTCAACAAACTTGACTCAGTTGCTACCAAAACTCCATAGCCACACACCATTACTTTCCCTCTCTGCCCTCCAGCCTCCCTCCCCAACCTCATGACAGCCATATATCTCTGAGTCAAATATTTTTGTTGTGTTGTCAGTTTGTTTACTTTAGTCATTTTATTGCACAAATAAGTGAACTTACAAGCAATTGTCTTTTTCACTTTTTGACTTACTTAATTCATTTAAAATAATCATCTTATGATCCATTTTATATTACCCCAAAAGGCATTATTTTGGATGATGATGATGATGATGATGATGATGATGATGATGATGATGATGATGATGATGATGATGTTGATATTGCTGTTTTACTAAAAATTTGACTGCAGTGCTATATGTGATTTAGGGCATAACTGCACATCATTTCAGATGTTTGGATGTTGACTGTTTTCATGAATATTTTTTAAATATTATTTATGGTGTTCTTTAGATCACAACCTCTGTAAGTGGTTTGGGGATACCTCTCCCTCCCTCCTCTCTCTGGTACCCCTTCCATTCTCTCAAACCCTGCTCTTTGTTTTTATCTACCTATGCTAAATCCATTAGTCTCTTTTGTGGCAGTATCCTTTCACTGTGTGAGAGACTGTTGTTGGAACTAGGCGATCCTTGCTGGTAGGTTTCCAGTCGTAAATTTGCGTTGGAAAGTCTATCTGTATTCATTTGTGATCTGTCCATGTTTTCTTGCTTGCAGGCTGTCTTCTCCAATCCCATCTCTGTGTCTTTGCTGGTTTACCTTATGGCTCTAGTGTCAGATTTAGGGGTTCTCACCCCCAGCAGTGTCAGTGAAGAAGTTTCTCTGTGAATACAGGCATCTGTGAATGACCTTTGTAGATCCTCTCCTCTGCCTCATTTTGCAGCTTTGGTGTGGTGCCCATTACTCTCTTTTGGCCTTCTTCTCCTCTCCCATATTGTGGAAAGGGGAACTTGCTCTCCTAGAAGGCATTTCCAAAATGAGGTCCCGGGTCTTCCCTGCCCTATGAGCATATAGGTGTGCATCATGACATCGTGTCTTTACAGTTGTTTCTTTTGTCTCACATGCACTTGCATGCAGGTTCTCTTGGTTTTCCATCTGCTGTGTCCAGTTCAGTCTTGTGGGCTGGATTTTTGCATAATCCCTCACCCGTTCTATGATGGGGTTTGTGTTGTGCATGTTCTTGGTGCCTCTTGAAGTTTAGGTGGAGTGAGAGCAAAATGGAAGGGGCTCCTCTCCCCACAACCCCCCACCTGCCAGCCTGCTCACCGGTACCTGCCTGTGCAGGGGCAGGGCCGAGATGGCTGAGCCTGTGCCTTTCCATGTTCCCCTTGGCTAGGAGCAGGGGGCAACATGACTCTGCTGATCCTGACTGCATATGGTTGCCCTGTGCAGCAGCCACCCGCTGTTGGGTGGGGCCACAAAATCCCCCACCCTGTCCCCCTCCAGGACTCAATTGACTTAGGGGGCTTACCCAGGATCATTCACCCCCTCTGCTCCCTGCTGGCAGGGAGTTTGGATGGCTAGGGATAAAGATAATTTAATGGGAAATCATTGTCTTTTTAAGGTCTCAATAAATATATTCTAAACACATGGATGACAGAGCCAAAAATTACCAAGTCATGTTTTGAAAACTATAATAAATTAGCTTATATTTGTTGAGCAATTAACATAAGAGTTATCAACATTTCTCCAAATTTATATATGTATATAAATTATATATGTATAAAATTAATTAATTATGTTTATATTGTATTCAGAAAATTATGAAAGATCATCTTTCCAATTTTATAGACCCCCCTCTATATTTTCTTCTTTAGACAGAAATTTTCTGCATTTTAGGCTCATTTTCATATTGCATTTTAGGGTATGCTATGGATCTGTATTTTAAAGGGTCCAGCTTGTAACCTCACTTCTCAATGAGTCTTGCCTCTATATCCTCAATGGTCTTCATTAAACACTAGCATATACTGTCCTATGTTGCAATGTATTTCCTTTGTTCTCATCCAGTCTGTTTCTAGATTGCAAAGCTTTTGATATCAAGAGATTTATTTTCTACTTTCTGTGTTCCTACATTTAGTAGAAGAGTATAGAAGTATGGAAGTAAATCAAATATATATTATTAATCAAATAAAATTTACTATTAGTCAAACTAGATTGTTGAGATTATTGAATTTTCTTTTGTATATTAATGCCATACAAAATCTATAGTCTAAACATTTTTTTTTAATTACTGAGTCTATGTACTAATTCACTAAGAAATAATATGCATTTGATACTAACTCTAGCTTAGGCAGTAAGAATCAGTTACTATAGTTCATATTTCAAAAATTCACTGTGAGATAAAAGAATCATAATCTCTAGGAATGTCTGAATAGTTCATTATATGAAAATAATACTTTAAGTAATAAATATTGCAGCAAGAACAGTTACCATGAGAACTGTCCCTTAACATGTTTTTACATGCTCAGTACATTATTGCTGACTATGCAAACATACAAAAGATCTTAAGAGATTACTCATTTTATATAACTGAAACCATATGCTTGTTGATTAGCAACTTCCTATTTTCCATCACATTAGCCAATCTAACCATCACTCTTCTCCCTGCTTCTATGAATTTTACTATTTTTAGATTCTGCCTTGAAGCAGGATCATGCAACATTTGTTCTTCTGTGACAGACTGAGTTCACTAGGCATATTGTTCTCAAGAATCAGCCATCTTGTCAGATATTGCATAAGTTCCTTTTATGAATTTGAATAGTATTTCATTGTATGCATTTGTCACCCTTTATTCAACAGCACATGCACATTCAGGTTGTTCTACTTCTCAGCTTTTTTTAATAGTACTGAAACAAACATGGAAGCATTTATATGTAATCAAGAAGTTTATTTCAAAACTTGAATAAATACCCAGAAATGGAATTTTTATATGGTAGTTTAGTTTTTATTTTGGGGGGAGAATGAACATATTGGTATTGGAAAAACTATACATCTGTTTGCAAAGAAAATAAATTGGACCCTTTTCTTATATAATGCAAACCATACATTGAACGAGATATGATTTTAAAATAAATTCTGAATTACTAGAATACAGAGCTATATATATATATATATATATATATATAGCTACATATCTTTTGTCTTAAAGAATTCAAAGACATTTTAAATGAAGATCTGTCAAAGTATTTGAATGAGATTTGAAAATTAAACAGAACATCAGTGGAGGAGTATAGTTTAGCTTTATGTTTAATTCAGAGTTCTATATTTGTTGTTTTTAGACTCCTTTCTGCAAAGGTGGGATGCGTAAGAAAAATTAAAAATAATTCTAAATTGTTAAATTTATCATTACTGACATGTTGCAATTGCTATAGTAAGAGTTCATAGGATAATTGATAAAATACTTAAGAATATGAATTGAGAAATAATTACTTGAGAGAGAAAAAGTAAAATCAATAAAAGAAAATTTATTTCCAAGGGTACATGCAGTATATAGAAAATATGGCACATAAAGATTAGTAATAGTGATTATAATTATATATAAAATAAAACTTTTTTGCATTCTAATTATAATTTAGTTGTTTTGAGTCATAAATCGTTTAATTGTGAATATATTTTAGACAGTAATCTTGTTATATAATTATTCTGATTTGAGGAAAGCTCTAAAAAATTGTTTTGAAGAAATTTTCATATACATTATCAAACATGCTATAATTTACCTTTGAGTCTACTTAGTCTCTCACAATGAAATATTATTCAAACATATCTATGGGACAGGAGGTAGTGGGTATCACAACTTATATGTATCACTTTGTCATAGAATTTTTTTACAAATATTTGTTTATACTTTGAAAGAACATAATTACCAAAAGATTATTTTAAATAGTATATCTATCAAAGTGAAAATCCTCAATAACTAAATACCTAAATCTGCATGTTAATTATATATATATATAAATATATATATATATATATATATTTTTTTTTAGGCTAGGTCTCACTATTTTTTGCCCGTGGAGCCGCAGGCTCACGTTGCCCACCAGGGTACCACAGACTCAAGCAATCCCCAGCCTCAGCTTCCCAGGTAGCTGGGATTACAGGCACGCACCACCACGCCCAGCTATTTTTTTGGAACTAGGTCTTGCTATGGGCCCCAGGCGGGACTCGAACTGCGATCCCTAGCCCCTGCGGCTTCATAGGCTGAAGCTTACAGGCACGAGCCACCGTGCCCGGCTTAATTCTAAAATATTAATTTTATCAAAATAAGTTGTCTTTAGCAATTGACCACAATCAAATATGATCAATGAAAAATTTCTGGAGGTAGGTATTCTTTATTCAAATAAATGTTATTTCATGTTGTTACTTCACTTCTTTTCTGTACTAAAACCTGGGCCTTCTGATTACTTTTACACACTGAACTTTAAAAAAAAATTTTCATGCCAACTCCAGTTTTAAGACTAATTATTTTTTTCTACGTAACCAAATGTCTTGATCTGCAACCTTCACACATCTTAACATGATACTCCACCTGACAATAATGACTCTTTTCTTTTAGCTGAGGGTGATAGCTCTCTAATTAGTCCTAACCCCTGTCTCAACTCATGGTGTATAAGTTCAAATAACTTTACATGCCTTTTATCAAGCAATTTTAACAGGTGTGTGTGTGTGTGTGTGTATGTATGTATGTATGTATGTATATATATATATATATATATAAAATATTTTAGTTTATATTTTAGGCTTTGTACAGCATTTTATTGGATCAATATTTTATACATATTGGAAATATATATATATACCTTTATATATATGTATATAGCTTTATATATATATACCTTTATATATATGTGTGTATATATATATATCTTTATATATATATATATATATATATTTGAACCTTTGCTTGAGCACAACTTATTTTCCTCCATTATTTGTGAAATTAACAGTGTCAGTTTTTTTTTTCCTGGCTCATTCTTTTATTTCCAGAATTCAACATAAATTATGACATACTAGATTCTGGGTTAATGTGTGTTAAGTGAATAAACATGAAAATTTAAATGTTTAGTAAGGACTTTCCATTAGGTATAGAAAATTGACCCAATAAAATGTTGTACAAAGCCTATAATATAAATTAAAATATAAAACAATTTTCAAATTTTCATAACTTGAAGGGCAACTCTGGAACACGTTTTTTGTTTGTTTTTTTGTTTTTGTTTTTGTTTTTTTTTTTTCCAAAGATTAACTCAGGTTGTCTGTATACTACTTGAATAATTCTGGACAATGGTAAGAAACGTCAACTTCCATATCTCTAAAATTAGAATAATGAATATATTCAATAATGAGTAAAGACATTGCATGATGCTGTTTCTAAGTATTTAACATTATTTCTACTCTGTAAAGCTTAATAGTCATCATCTATGATTGTTATAACCAATATTCAAATACTTTCAATTACGTGCTAGTTATTCTGTGACAAGGCAATGATTAATTCCCACACCTTTGGCTTTAGAGATAAGATATGATTTAATGAATAACTAAGTAGGACTGGAACTAAAAATACAGTGTAAACACTATTCTTTGGGAAAATGTGTGTATTAATTTTATAGCAAAAATGCATAATTGAGTGAATAAATGACACCTTTGATTTTCTTAAAAAGAGTTAATGGTAATGTTTAGATCTTGAAATAGTGGGATTTCATGTAATATGAAAAAAACAAGGGTACTTTTGAGAGAAAACTGTGAGTTACTGACAATGATAGTGGTTTGTTGAGCCCAGTTATCATATATCATTGTAAGCTATGTCAACCTCTTGATTCAGCACTAAGTATGTAACACTATTATAAAATATCAGTCTACAATTTTAGAAAAAGTCAGTAAAATTCAATAAATAGTAATTATTTGATTTATAGGAAACAGGATGAGTGAAACCCAAGTCCCACTTCACAATTACTCTCATAAAACTCTGTTGAAGATTTGAGCTTAGGTTTTCAATAATTGCTCAATCAGTAACCAAAAACTAAGAAACATAAAGAAAGTGTCATTTACTTTTCCCATGTTAGGAATTCAGAAGCAGTTCTGGCTCTGGGACTCTATTTATTTACAGTGAAAACATTGCTTTGAAGGTCTGATTCTGACTAGGAAGATCTTTGCTTCTTGACACCTCATCCCTGTGGATGTTGATAACTTTCAGTTGAGTGGAGTTCTCAATGGCACTGTTGGAGGGTCCTCATGCCATGACTGACTGCCCCAGAACAAATAATCCAAGGTTCTATGGTGTATATCTTTTTTTTTAATAGTCTAACCTTGGAAAATACACTTTTATTTTCTTGATACTCTATTAATTGCACAATTCAGTCCTAATTAAAAGGGTAGAAGAAAACACAACACTGTCAGTATCAGGAACCAGCTAGCAATGGGATTCACCATGAGTTGGGATACTTAATGACTATAGATGTAACCAAATTGAATTAAAGATATAATTTTGAGAACTTTGGTATTCTACTAAAATAGTCTTTATAATGAGGTTTTATGAACAATTTTAACAGAATAATAAGTAATGTTTTTATTTGTACTTGCATTTACAGTCTTAACTTTTGAGAACCCTTTTCCATTTTCCACAATCAACTCAGAATTATGTTTAAAATTATAGATGAACAATTTTATTTTTCTTTCTAAAAAAATAATATGCTCTCCAGAGATTGCTAGTATCAAAAGGACTAATTATGTGTTATGATTTGTCATTCACATAATTGAACTTACTAGTGTATGCAGGCAAAAAAAAAAAATCTATGCTTTCTACAGCATAAAACTTAGTGTGCTTACATATTAAACAACTGGAAAATGAAAAACTCTACTACGTGACGTGTGCTAACTCAGATCCATATTTTCAACTAAAGCTTTCTCTCTAATTGGTTTAAAACTCAAAGGGATAGGGAAAGGATAATTGTGATTGAGATTGCCCACTGTAGTACAAGCACACAGATCTGGGTAGGTTCTTTATTGGTTCAAGGAGTTAGAGAGTTATGATGTATAATGCTGTCTCAGGGAACCAGGTACACATGCACACCAGGCAGAGAGGCTGGGCCAATTATGTAGCAAGCAGGCAGGTTCAGCAGCAAGGGTATGTGTGTCTCTCAGCCCCCCAGGATTCTTCACTCTCTTTCTCTGGGCTCTCTCTCGCTTCCTTGCATGCTGTTCAATTCTTTCCTTTATGTGATTGCCTCACATCTCACTCACCCTTAGGTGAATCTGTCCTTTTAGCCTTGCTTCATAGGCCCAGGTGTGTCCTCTCACACATGCTCCCACCTATTGTGCCATGTATGTACAATCATAGAGAGCACAACATCACAGGTGCTGGTCATAGAGGCACAGGCCAGAAGGGTCTGGGAAACACTGAATACTCATTTACCATACACCCATTTTCCAAACAATCCAGCTGGCTAGATTGTTGTTATTTTTTTGTTTCTTTACATTAAGTTTTTTAGAATCCAAAATTCAAAGTTATTCCATTTCTTCTTCAGGAACAGTCTGAATTTGACCACAGTAAGCACATTTGTAGATGTTTACTGAGTCTCCAAAAATCCCACCTTATTGATTATCACCTTGTTTACCAGGGTGGTCACTCATGTGTTTCCAAGATGACTTGTTGCTTTAAATACAACAGTTGCTTGAATTATGAGTCTCAAACTTTTAGGAAAATAATGGTTGGCATCTATTTTTATTGAATTTCTTTATGCAATTTTATTCAATGGCATTTCATCAGTACAGAACACTTCAGAGTTAGTTATAGACTTATCTGTAAATGGCCTTTTTTTTTTTTTTTTTTTTGAGCTAGTGGTGTGCTCTAAAGCTCTGATTCCAGAAGATGCAAAGCATCTGTTACTACTCATCTGTGGTTAAGAGGATTTATGGCTTTTCATTAATCACCTGGAAGAGAGGCTATTTATTCACTTAGATGGCAGCTCCTCTGTAAGTACAAGAAGCACATAAAGAGAAACAACAGAATTTCAAAAGAGTGAGGCATAAAGACAAGTAAGAGTGACAAATAGGAGGTATGAAGGAAAGCATGTAGCATCACATCCCAGGAGACCTCCCAGAATTTTCCTTTTGCAATGATTTCTTAGCAAGGAATTACAGTATTATCATAAGACAGTGATATATTAACTCAGTCACACTCAACCTCCCCTTCTGAAGAGTTGTTAAATTTAATTTGTTTAAGTGATTTCTTTTAGCATTCAAAAACTAACACCATTTTAAAAGAGGAAGTATGGAACATTTCCCTTGCAATTAATACTTCCATAGATTAGTTTCTATCTACATTATTTCATCTAATAGTATGATTTTTATTTTATTTTTTATTTTTATACATATAAGTTTATTTTTTCTCTAGATTTGAATACATTGTAAATATAAAAAATAATTAGGTAACAATAAAATGGTGAAATAATGATAATAGCATGTATAACCTTATAAAAATAACTTCTTAAATAATGGGAAGTTTTTCTGCTTGCACAGTTGATTAAGCATTCAAAAACAAAGCAGCATATCACATCAATATGCTAAATAAGAAGTAAATGACAACCTTGTCAATAGATATGGAAAAAAACACCATTCATGATAAATAATTGCAGCAAATTAGGAATGGCAAACAACCCATTACTATAAAGGACACTAACATACCTATAGCTAACCTTATACTTAATGACAAAAGAACTAGAAGAAATACTTTACAAATACCTGTCTTTGTCCACATTATTTTCTATGTAGATCATCCTCAAATATATAGCAAAAATAAAAACCTTCTGGAACTAATCAGTAATTATAGTAAGATTGCCAAATAGGAGAACCATAAACAAAAGCCAATTGCTTTCTACACACAACCAATGAAGCATAGGAATTTGAAATTTACAATTAATATAATTTATATTAGTACCAAACATGAATAAGACAACAAATATCTAAGTATAAATTGTCCAAAATATGTGCTAGATCAATATCAGAAAAATGAAAAATACTATGAAAGAAACCCAAGATCTAAGCAAATACAAAACTGTTCCAGGTTCTTGGAGAGGAAAAATAAATGGTTAGATGCAAGTTTTTCAACATTTGATTTATAGATATATAGATCTAATAGATCCATTCCTCTCCCAATCAACAGCCCACTAAGTTATTTTGTGGAAGATCCTTGAATGAATATCACCAAGTAAATGAAACTACTCTGAAAAGGATAAATATATTATAATTACAATTACCTGACATTATAGAAAATGCAAGATTATAAAATAGTAAAGATATTAATGGTCAAAAGCTATATGCTCAATAATGTTTATTGTAGCACCAATCACATTATCTAAGATGTCCCATTAGTGGAGTATTAAATGAAACTGATGAAGTATATGAATACTACAGGATTTTATTCAATCATAAGCAAACTTAAAAAGAAAAGAAACTACTTACAGAAAAATGGCATAAACTGTTCCCATGTCTTATCTTCATCTGTTGTTTTGTTTGGCAACAACATGCCATCAATGATCTTTAGAATTATGACAAATATTAAATATTCTTTAATATATCCTACAGAACCTCTGAAATGTATGTCAGTTTAAGAATATAGCCATTTTTATTCAGCATAGACATGTGTACAATTTAAAAATTCACTGAACACAAATCAATCATGCTAAAGAAGATATAGAATATATATTAAAAAATGTGATACCTGAAAATGCTTGACTTTTTTTTTTTGAGTTCTATTGTTTGTGTAGAACATGTAAGAGAATATAAATCACTGAATATTACCAACTGTTCTTTAAAACCATTTCAGGAGTGTGCATTGACAGATAACATCTGTTTGTTCTAACTTGAAGATAAAGAAGTTACTGGGCTCATGTATTTAATTCCACTTGCCCTCAAGGAGAAAACTGGCATCTGTGAAGTTAAATGTAAAGCTAAAAGAATCTGAAGAGGAAGAGTCAGAGCAAAAACTTATTACATATTGAAACTTCAAGAAGATCGTGTTAGTTTTAGATGATAAGGCATACAGACTTTAAAGTAATAAACACGATTCAATCTTTGGAATATCACCTGGACAATGACAAGACCCAATGGAGGAGAACAAACATGACTAAAAAGTAAAAATACAGACATGAAATGTTTCTCTTTTTTTGTTTATGGGACAAAAAACTTTCATACCACATCAAAGAAACAAATGTCCATTTGGAAAGACAAAAAAGGAAACAGTAATGTGTCAAAAGGTTCTATTGTTTATTAATGGTTCTATTTGATTAAACATCTAAAAGAATAAGTACTTGAGATCATTTTAAAATCCGTACCTATATAACAACAAAAGCAGCCTTTCTCCATCCCCCAGGAACAAAATCTGCATTGGACCAAATCAGCAAAACCACTGTGTTCTGCAGAAAGTTTCAGGTTAAACAGTCACAGCTGTGCACAGATTCCGAGGAAGACCTAAATCACTAAACCAGCATATTAACAGTGTAAATACTCCAAAATAGAAGAAACCTGTCTTAGCCTGCTCTCCTGTAAGAAATGCTATCAACTGAGAGGAACTAGAAGGGAAGAGTAAGATGACCCAGTTGCTAAGGATTCATTTAATACAGAATCACCTGACAAGTGTTCAGTGAGAGGAACTGAGAAACGCAGAGTGTGATAACACAGTATGAAAAAAAGATGACATTAGTATTAGTTGGATTATGAATACCATCCTGTTTTCTCTCTTATTTTGTTTTCTGAATAGTATTAACCAGGTTAAAGGGAGTGAACTTTACTAGAGTTTGTTATATTTTTACATTTTGTCCTCTTGCAACCACAGACAAGCATTGATTCCACGTCAAAGATGATATTATAGCTACGAAAAGATAAGTAACTTAATCCTTTGTCTTAGCACAGAATGAAAAGACCAGTGTTCAAATTCAGTCTGGGTAGTCCCCAAAACCACATTCCTAGTCATGCTGCTAAATTAGTCACTTTTGTGTCTTAGTGACTTTTGTGTCTCTATCCATCTTCTTGAACCTGGATAAGTGATTTCTTAAAAGTAATTCATTTGTATATGCAATTAATTTTAATAAATACTAATTTAGTCACTTATTTGATAATAAAATAAGAATTGCAGGCAATATTATTAGAAGCAAGACAATATTGATTACAGCATAAACAAAGTCATTTAACATAAACCAAAAAATGTCAAATGTAGTGAAACTGAGCATTTTGTTTTCATGCAATCATGAAATCAATTCCTACAATTGAGCTCCTTGTCTGAAATTGTCCATATACACTAAAGCTTTCCTAATAGCTCTTGGCAAAGAATAATCTTGAGAGCCCAAGGCCCATTCTCGTTTGAAGTCAGGACAAATAAAAGTGCGACACCTATGTTTGGATCGAGAAATGAATCATAGGCTCTCCAACCCTTGATACATTTATCAGAAACAGTTCTTAGTACATGGTTAGGTGGTACACTGTTATTTATTGAATTAACTAAGATTTCCGTTTATCACCAAGAATTCCTTCTTATGAAAAGGTCATTTCTGTGTCTAATTCCTAAATCCTTACCCAAGTGTGTTACATATCACAGGAGCATATAACCATAATGTGAGTACACCATATGTGATTTAAAGGATTGGTAATAAGTTATGCCAGGTAAATTCTTGTTTCCTTAAGTGCAACTGGAGAAAAAGTTCCTAATCATTTTTACATAACTATGTGCAAAATAAGACATTCATGATACAAAATTAAGAGCTCCCGTTTTCTTTTCACCTTGGACACAGTGAATGAAGACTATTTTTCATCATGTTAATATAGTAATCTCTCCTTGGAAACTGAGAAGGTTGGGTAAAATACACATAACATATCAAATTCCTTAATGTTTATCTAGTATACTTTCCTTTCTGTGAGTCCCCATCATGAGGTAGAGAGTAGCATACAAGCACAAAAGTATTCGGAAAAGAATAAACCATTAACAATATAAAAGGCAAACAAACCTCATCTGTTTGATTGTAGGTTTTATTAACAAAGGACACTCAAAGTATTTCTGAAACTGTAACCATGCTTTCAATTTTAGAATTCAAATAAAACCTTTTTGCAGAGGAGTTTCTAAATGGTTTATAATGGCTATTTCCCTATTAAGGACAATAACTATGCTATGGTGTCATATAAAATTATAATGGGTTTTCTCAAGCTATTCTTACATCAGCAAATGTCTAAATACTAAAACATTAAATTATCGCATATGTGTGCAGTTAAATTGATTCCATATAGCAATCACCAAGTTGTACCAGTTGTCAAAAAAATAAGTAGCAGCTCTACTAACAATGTTCATTATTAATTGTGATGTGACATAAAACCAAGTTTGTCCCTGTTAATAATGATGTAACATCTCTTCTACCAGTAGGGTGTATGATTGAGGGGTAGAATACTGTATTAATTAACATATATTAATTGGGTTTAAATATTAAAATGAAATTAAATGAAATGAAACTATATGGTATATTCACTAATACTAATGGCACTAATATGGAAGTTACATAGAATTTCAAAATACTGTTGATTATGTTAGCTCTAAATTTTTCAATAAATTGGTCTCAGAACTTTAATAATCTCTCAGTATGAAACATTTAGTTATCACCATGTAGACTAGAAAATATAAGCTTTCCAAAGTTACCATGTGTATATTCCTTGAAAATATCAGAAGACAGCCTGTGCAGTCAAATTATCCTGATATGTAAGAAGGAAATAACACAAAATCATTTCATCTTATGCACGTAAAATTCCAGAAACTCAGATTGACCTATAATTACCTTGAAAATTGATATATTAATGATAGAGATTGAATTTCACTACACAAAGTCAATCTATCTTACAAATTCCACTTCCATTTTACTTCTATAACTTCAAATTCTTCAAACCTTCAAATATATCCCAAACTTTAAATTACTTTCTAAAGTACAAACTATTTAATGATATTCAGAATCTTCTCTAACAATTTCTATGCCATGTGAGGAAAATTGTTCCAGATTTATTTAATATAATTTCCATGAAATTAATTTTAAAAGGCTATTAGACTGAGATGACTTTTAATGCTGACAACCTACCTAAGCAATAAAAATCTGTCTGCAAATTATTCCCAAGTTTCAAAATTAAAACTTAGTAAGCAATCACAGTCAATTAGGTTTAAAACACAACAAATGAAAATTTTCATTGATTTACTTCCCTTTTTCTTTATGTAGGTATCTTAAAAATTGTTTGTTTGGAATGGAATTTACTCATATATACTATTGGAACATTTTACTATGCATCAGTTTATCTTTTCACATTTTATTAAACAGGATAGTATTGCAATTAGAAATTCAATTTACAGATCAGTGTGTATTTTGAATTCTGAAAGTCACTGTGCTGGAAAAATTATGTTATCAAACAATAGCAACCAGTAAAATGTCTTTAGTCCTCATATGCAGTTGTGAAACTAATATTTGATATTAAATGCAACACATTTAATGTCTTTCAGAGTGTTCTTTGCCACAAGGTGTGCCCCATTAATGATCTGAAAAACTATGCTACCAAAGGGTGCCCCTACTTGTGGCTGTAGAGAGCAGACGGTAAATATAACCTGACCCCCAATATTATGTCTTTAGCACAGGCACAATTATACGTATTGAAAACCATTTCCACATGAAGTGAGATATCCGTGGGGTAGAAATGTTTACTTAAGTTTAAATTCATTCATTATTTCCTCTATCTCACTTGTTAAATAAGTCAACACAGATCAACTTCTAAAAACACTTTTTTTGTCCAGTGCTCCTTAAATACTAATTTTGCTGATAAAACTTTTTCACAAATATTTTGCACTAAAATCTCAAGAGGTCTGTTTGGGGTAGAAACGTTTATGCAAATCTGAAGGACAAAATGCAATCTTGACTTTAATGGCTTGAAATTCAAAAAGTCAACTGCATTTAATTAGGATTAGTTCTACACATTCAGATGTTGCTTGTTTTACTAACCCACTAACATGTGTAATCAAACTATTAATTATTTTCAGTGATCAGATGGAGATTATGTCTTTCTGCATGTTTTTATCAAATATAAAATTCTCCTTCCCAGCAAATTCTAAAATACAAAATATTCAAATTTGTCAGGTTCTGTTTTTCACTCAATATTCATCTAATCTTGGTTTCACAAATAAAATATATTTAGCATGGTAAAATATACTTTAGAAATACTTCTATAATCAGTAAATTCTTCATGGTATACACCTGAGAAATCAAGACTGAATTATTATAATGAGTAGGTAAAATTTTCTTTACAATTTAGTTTCAAAATTGAAATACATTTTAGTTGAGGTCTCATTTGACTTATGATCAAAAATGTATTTGTACTACTTAATGATAGCACACAATATTCAAAATGTGAACTCTTAACTATTAGACAAATATAAAATGAACTTGGTCATAATGACTGACAATTAAAGAGAAAACTGAGAACACTATCAAAAACCCAAGAAAGAACTAAAGAGCTAGAATATTTATAGGTGATTTATTTAAGAAAGAATTGGTGGGTTAATTATCAGGTTAGATACAAAATTTATAAAAATTCTGAGGGTTCATTAACTTCCAGTTTCCTGTACTATCGGGTAACTTAGTAAATTCCCCTAATTACCCTTGGGAAGACTTTAAGCTTTACAACACTGAAAATGTGTATGCCAATCTACTTTTTGCATTATATATAACTCAGAAATGGTGGAAACAATTGAGTATCTATTGTTATGAGAACATTTCATATTTTTAATAGGAAAATTAGAATAGAACTTTTTTAAAACTAAAAAAGATGGAAGTATTAAACTGACTGAGAATCAGATTCCATCCATTTTGTTTTGAAACATATTCCTAACAAAATGGCCATAGAAAATAAGTCAATGGCCATAGAAAATAAGTCAATTGTATTTTTATACAATTTTTTTCATGTGCATATAATATGGTGATCAACATATTTGCAAACATTAAAATGGTAGTATAATTATGAAGACCTGTGGGAAAGGTAGAACATAAATATGAGTTAAAATACAAAATGTAAACATATTATTTTTATACTATTTTGGAAGTTGTTATGTGAATAATATTTTTAAAGATTTTGTAGCATTTGTGGTATATATAGAAAACTACTTTAACATTTTGATTTCATTACTTATGAATTTTACATACTTGATATATTTAGGAAATTAGCAATATATTTTATTTTTGTTGATATGCACACACTTTATATTTTTTTATCAATATTATTAATTTTTATTCTTTAGATCACAACCTTGGTCTTCCCCCTCCCTTTGGTGCCCCCTCCATTCTCTCACACACCTCTCTTTGTTGTTTGCTAGTCTGCATTGTCCCTTAGTCTCTTACTTACCAGTGGCAGTGCTCTTTCTTGGTTGAGAGACTTTGAAATCAGGTGAGCCTTGTTGATAGGTTTTGAGTCTAAAGTTTTCATTGGGCAGCCAGCCTATATTAATTTGTGATTTGTCCATGTTTTCTTGTTGCAGACCATCTTCTCCAAATTCATCTCTGCTGTTTTGCTGCTTAACCTTATGGTTCTGGTGTCAGATTTAGGGGATCTTGCCCCCCAGCCAGTGTCCTTGAAGACATTTCTCTGTGGATACAGGCATCTGTGAATGACAATTGTAGATCATCTCCTCTGCCTCAGTTTGCAGCTTTGCTGTGGGGCCAGTGCCCCATCTTTGGCCTTCCTCTCCTCTCCTGTTGTGTGAGGAGGGGGGCATATTTCTCCTAGATGGCATCTCCAAAATGAGGTCTTGGTTCTTCCTGACCCAATGAGTGCATAGATGCACTTCATGATACTATGTTTCTACAGTTGTTTCTCTTGTCTTACATGCACTGGTTCTCTCGGTTGTCCATCTGCTGTGTCCAGCTGAGGCATGTGGGCTGGCATTTTGCATGGTCTCTCACCTGTTCCATGATTTGGTTTGTGTTGTGCATGTTCTTGTTCTTCTTGAAGGTAGGCTGGAGTGAGATCAAAATGGAAGGGGAATTTCCACACCCACCCATGCACCCAGTACCTTGCTGCATGGGGTTGGGCCCAGATGGCCGAACATACACCCTTCCATGGTCCCTTGGGCTATGAGCAGGGGGTGCTTGGGCTCCACTGATTCGGGCGGCAGATAACTGCACCGTGTATCATCCATCTGCTGGTGGGCCCTTAGGAGGCTGCCCACTGGTGGGCAGGACCACACATACTTTATTGAAGTCTTTATTTTTTTCAAAATATAGAATATCTCCCCCAACAGGTGTGGTCACCATAAATTGTGGTACAGACACACAATGGAATAGTGTTCAGTGATCAAGAAAGATAAACTTATGGCATTTGTAGCAACCTGGGTGGAACTGGAAGAGATTATTCTAAGTGAAGTGAGCCAGAAGGAACAAGATAAATACCACATCTTCACTTATATTTGGAATCGAGAAAGAACAAGGGGTCATACAAATCTCCAAATATAAGAATTTGTATTCTTCATAGAATTACATTTTTGTTGAAGTCATGCCATTGCATTATTTGCCAATAAGTTAAAGTAACAATTTAAAATATTAGAATGCAACTTAAAAGTGAATAAAGGAAACATGACAATTATATTATATATATGCATCCTTAATTGCTTAAATATTACTGGTAAAGTTAAGGCAATTTGAATAGATAATGAAAGTAATGGAATGCCATGGAGTAGTCTGAATAGTGTAGTCATGATCATTGTGTAAAAATGAATATGTTAATGATTTATCTCAGTTTTAAAAATTAGATAAGATGAAATGTATTTTTGAACACATTGATTTTCATATCTGTCAGTTCAGTCCCGAAACCTCCTTGACAATGCTCAAAGTAAGCATCATGCCCTTTAGAGGGAAAAGGAGGCATATTTAAAGGGGTGTGTGTGTGTGTGTGTGTGTTTCCATTTTAGTTTTTAGTTTTAACAAAGATGTGATAAATTTTTCTAGAATATTAAGATTATATGTTTTATGAATCATTGCTAAGTTTTAATTACATCTTATTATACTGCTATTTATGTTTGAAAACAATTTAATGTAAGCACATAACAATGAACATAAAATAACTGTACAATTTCTTCCATGATCTTACTTATGACTCTCACTGATGTTCCCAAATTTCTAAAATTCCAAATTATTGCAATTTTATTATGATTTACAAAATCACAATCATAAGTGATTTATGTCTTAAATGTACTGAAAATTGTAAGAAGATTGATTATCCAATACCTTAGTGTTTTAGAGCAGACATTTAGGGAGGTTAACTATAAATAGAAGTTTTAGGTTAGGAACTGAAACAAAGCAGAAGCTTTGAGACTTAAAATGAACATAAAAATTCAGAAAACATAGAAGTCTGCAACTAGTTGGAGAATGTCAGCCATCAGTAAAAACCTTAGAGGCATTATTTGATTGCTCTGTATTTGGGTGTTCATAACGATGACCTCAAGTCATCATAAAGGCTCAAATTATACTCATAGTTCTCTGCTGAAGGTAGTTAATCATTATAAATTCTGCTATAAAAAATAATCAAAAGGATTATGTGAAAAAATGTTTCTTGCTGAAAGATTTAACTTTTATTAGCTGGAAAATTTGCTATTTTGATACATTACATTGCCCACCAATATTAGAGCAAGCAGACATTATAGTACTGAATCCAGAATACATGGAGCTCATTACACTTAAAATACTTGAATGGGCAGTTTCATTTCAAATTCATTAAAAAAAAAAAAAAACTGCAAGTTTCAGGAGATCTCTAGAATTGCTTGCCAAGAAGCATGTTTAACATTATTTCATAAGATAATTTCACAAGCAAAGATGCTCATTTTCTGATGCTTTCTGAGATTATGCAATTTCTAAATGAACCAATCCATTTGATGTGAAATAAGGGATAATTTGCAGGTATAATGGATTTTTAATAATTTAAGTGTAAGTTAATCTAATTTAAGTGTAATTAGTCCAAACTATTTGGATTAATGCAATCAGGAATGAGCATTTTTCTACCATCTTATACATATTTATTTTCATGCATATGAATTGGAAGTTTTAATTTAATTGACATTAAAGAAAAAAAACTTCATCTTTTCTTAATAATTTATTTTGGAGGTAACCTATTTAAATACAGCAATTTAGCCAGTAAAATTATTTTAATCTTTAAAATTTGTTATCAATTAAACATAAATGCATCAATTAAACAGAAGTGCATATATAAAGATAATCTACAAGACATGAAACAGAATTTACATCAGAAATTTCTTAATTTGTCATTTTACTTTGCTTAATAGTAAAGTTATATTATTTTTTAGGTATTTTTAAAGCAGATTGAAGAACAAATTGGTCAAAGTTTGATCCAATTATATTTAAGAAAATTCAATAGAATGCAAATAATAATTATATTAACCTTAATCACATTAAATGTTTAAAATAACATTCCCAATAGGCTCAAGAAGTTGTCTCAAATGTAAAGTAGCTTCAAACTGACAAAAGAAAATAGGGAATAGAAACATTTTCACAAATGAAACTAACCCACTCTTCTGAGTGAAGATCCCAAGATACATAAGAATAATCTAAGTCATCAATCTTTATTTAAAAAAAAAATGCAGTCTTGAAGGAAAAAATATATTTATCCACATTTTGACAAATATATAAAAATAGTTATTGTTCACATACATCCTTTAGCCTCTCTCATCAAGACCAAAGGCGTTGCCACGTTTTGTTGTCAATTCTAAAAGTTTCAGTAAGAATAGTTACCCTAATGTCTGAATGTCAGAGGATCACAGGGCATTATGTAAGCAACTGGGAATAGTGCTTACACAGCCTGTGTTTCAGGAAATCCTACAAAATAATTGTTCCTTGCAATAAATCTTCAGATAAGCAGCACAGATTTCAGAGTTACATAATCTAACAAAACTGAAATGAAACTGCGATGCAGATTAAAGTCAGCCCCATGGATTATTCCAACTAATGAAGGAGCACACACACACACACACAATATTTGGTGTATACTGAATATAAAAGACAAGGCAATAATTTATTTATGGGGATAAGAGATTCTTGAAGAATGTAGTTTTGGGAATCCAATACCAAAAATCATGAAACTAGTGAATAAAGCATAGCTAAGCAGTGTTTGAAATTTGCAAAGAAAATGCAATTGATTCCTACAGTAATAACCAGTTTCATTAAACAATAATTCTATATTTAAAACACATTATTTTTTGATTCATTCAGTAAAATAATTGATCATGTAATTATGATGAGTTATTATCCTATGGAAAAATGTTAGGAATGATGTTATGAACTGTTGGAAAATGCCATAGATATTCATAATCTTGTTTTGAAAATAACAATGTAAGGACATTTTTATTTCTAGTATTTCCTAAAAGTATCACATGATTTTTATAATTATTACTATTTTGAAAGAATAATATGTCATAAGAATCCCTATTCTTCAGTGAAATAAAGAAGAAACTAGTCTTTCTGAGATTTTTATAAATAATTAATGAAAATAATGAAATAATTTTATTTCATAATTTTAAAAATAATTAATGAAAAATTGTACAAAATACCTAAAGTGAATATAAATTTACAGTTAAGAAAATTTTCAGAACATATTCCCTGCCAAGATTACAGTACTCCTTTTGCTTTTAACCAGTTTTCAGAACCACTGATTAACTCATATATAAGAAATTAATCCAAGGGTTTTATTTACATATTACACCATTAAGTAAAAAACCAAGAAGATACCTATAATTTTTAACATACACTAATTTATCATTCCTTTATCATTTCTCTATTTATGGAGTGCTAGTAAAATTTAATGGTAGTTAGAACTTGGAATCCACCTGTTCTAATGTAGAATGTTTATTTAAGTACCACAGAATTTTATGGAGAAAATCAATATTGTTCTACATTGTGATTACTAACACATGACTTTTAATAAGTTGGAATTTTAATATTGAGATATAGTCCATTTTGAAATAAGCCAATCAAGCAATGACTCCTTTATAAATAAAACCTGTAGAATCACTGTTTTACTTATATATAGAAGAAATAATAAAAATACTGATTAAAAAATTCTCTACTTTGAACTTGGTCATAAACAGTAATATATAAGACATATTTTGAAATCCTAAACAAATTGAATCTTTTAATTTAAAGCATTTAGATATGTTCAATTTACATAGAAAGCAAAGATCATTGTATCCTGTGTCATCTACATTTTGGTTTCAATAAGTGTGTCATGATAAGTAAGGCACAGTGTCATGATAAGTTAGGCACATATCTTACCTGATATATGCTACCACCCGACAATCCTACAGGGATTCAACCTGGGATTTTCCACGAAAATGAGAACTTTCTAATAAAATTGAATTTATCTTGGAATACTAAGCGGTTATTCTTTATCTAAATTGCATGTTTGTATGTTGCCTATTTTCTCCCAGACATAAAAATAGTGTGAATATGTTTGTGTGCTCTTAAATCTATTTCAAAATTCTTGTTGACACTTAACATGAAAAAAATGAAATGATTTTCACAGAGATATGATGAAAATAATATCTCACAATATTTTGATGGATCAATTAATAGAATATCTTTTACAAGATACTGAAAATTTTGTTTAGAATATATTTAGCTATGCATTCTTTAATATTTTCTGTGTGTGGAATGTCTATGTCATTTAAAAGATATTATAGTAATAAATGGAAAAGAGTTCCCCAAATAGAATATCCATTATGATTATCATTTATAAATGATGATTATCATTTATAAATAACACTTTTAAAATATATGTAAAAGGAAATGAACAAAATTATAGAAATTAATAATAGATGCTGAGATTGATAATATTTTTTTAATTTTCCACATGTTCTAAACTAGATTCAGTATTAATTGACTATATTTTAGGAAAAAAGGAAATAAATGTGAATGGTTTTAAATGCTATGAGCAGTTCATTTTTTTTTTCTTTAATCATAATGTAAATGCTTGTTAAAATTGTTCTGAAGAATTGTATATAAGAAATAGCAAACCAGGATTTTGTTTAAAAATTTTGTGTCTATGTTCATTAGGGAAATTGGTCTATATTTTTCTTTCTGCCTGCTGTCATTATTTGGTTTTGGTTTGAGTGTGATGCATGCTTTATAGAATGTGTTTGGCAGTTTTCTTTCTTTCTCAGCTTTTTGGAAGTAATGAAGGCATCATTTCCTCTTTGAATATCTGGTAGAATTCATTTGTAAAGAAATCTGGTCTTAGGCTTTTGTTTTTAGAGAGAGTTTTGATAACTGCTTCAATTTTGCTACTTGTGATTGATTTGTTTAAGTTCTCTATTTCTTCTTTGTTTAGTTTTGGGTAACTGTATCTTTCCAAGAATCTGTCCATCTCATCCAGGTTGCTGAATTTGTTTACATATAGATGTTCATAGTAATCTCTGATTATTCTTTGTATTTTTGCTGTAATTTCTCCTCTTTCATTTGTGATTCTGCTTATTTAAGTGTTCTCTTTTCTTTGTGAGGTTGCTAGGCATTTATCAATTTTATTTATTTTTTCAAAGAACCAACTTTTGGTTTAATTGATCTTTTGGATAGTCTTTTTGCTTCCTAGATTGTTAATTTCTTCTTTTATGTTTATTATTTCTTGTCTTCTGCTGTTTGTTGTTGTTGTTCCTTTTCTAGTTCTTCTAGTTGGGAGATGAGGTTATTTCTTTGGTTAGTTTCTTGCTTTTATATATGAGCCCATATTGCAATGAAACTTCCTCTTAGAAATGATTTTGCTGAATCTCAGACATTTTGTAATGATGCATCCTCTTTGTCATTTGTTTTAAAGTAAGTTTCAATTTCTTCTTTAATTTCCTCAATTACCCAAATCTTTGTTTAGTAGTATGTTATTCAGTCTCCATGTGCTGGACACGCTTCTTGCTTTCTTTTCATTGTTGATTTCTAGTTTGATGTTTTTATCATCAGAGAAAAAATGTTGGTAAAATTTTAATTTTTGTATATTAGTCAATGTTTGCCTTTTGTCCTCATATGTGGTCAATTTTTGAGAATGATCCATGTGCATTTGAGAATTAGGTATATTCCTTTCTTTGGGGTTGCTGTGTCCTGTAGATATCTATTAGTTCCATATGGTCCAGATCTTGTGTTTGTTTAAAACAATTTTTGTCTTGTTGATCTGTCCTTTGGTGAGAGTGGTGTATTGAAATCACCTATCATATATGCATTTTTGCCGATGTCTGTTTTCAATGCTGTTAGTAGTTGTTTGATGAATTTTGGTGCTCCCTCATTTGGTGAGTATATGTTAATAATTGCTATGTCGTTGTTATGTATTGACACTTTTCCCAATATAAAATGACCTTTTTTATCCCTTGTCACCTTTTTTAGCTTAAAGTCTACTTTATCTGCTACTAGTAAGGCTACCCCTGTTTTCTTTGGGGCTGTTTGCTTGCAGATTTTTTTTTTCCCAACCCTTTACTTTTAGTCTGTGCTTATCTTTTGAGTTTAAGTGTGTTTCCTGCAGGCAGCAGGATGTTGGTTTTTGATACTTGATCTACTCTACTACTCTGTGTATTTTGATTTGATTGATGAATTTAGACCATTGACATTTGGGGTGATGATTGATTCTTGATGTTCTGGTGTTGGTTTTAGGGAGGTCACTTTGAAATTGGGGTTTGCTATCTTTCTTTTTTCCTATTCTGTTACTGATATTTTAGATTCTGAAGTCAGTTTTTTGGTTGTCCTTTTGAGGTTCTGATTAGCTTCCATGTTTTGATCTTTCTGTTTATTCTTCTATTGGTTTTAATCTTAGGGCTTTTTGCAAGATTTATTGGAGTGGTGGTTTAGTGGTAGCAAATTTCTCAAGGTGTTGCTTCTCTTAGAAGTTTTCCTTTGTAGAGGAAAGAAAGCTACAGGGTAGAGTAATCTTGGCTGGCATTTTTTGTCCTGGAGTTTTTTTGAGAATGTGGCTCCATGTTCTCGCCTGGAGTGTCTCTTCAGAGAAGTTTGAGCTCAGTCTTATAGGTTTTCCTTTGTATGTTATCTGTTTCTTTTCTCTGACCAGTTTCATTTTTCTTTCTTTACTCATCAATCAAAAATGATAAATTTGATGATTTTATAATAACATGGATGTATTTAGAAAAAATCATATTAGCAAAAACAAGTCAGAAAGAAAAAGACAGAAACCAAATGGTTTCATTAATATATGGGATATAGGAAAAAAAACAAAAAGCCATGAGGAAAAGTAAAGACAAGCTAATAACCAAACTGAAGTACACAACGTAGGGGAGAGGGGTAGGGAGATGGTGGGAATGGCTAGGGAGAGAAGGTGGTGGGCAAACCCCAGGCATTACAAAGTTGTGAATTTTACATGTAAATTAATTATTGAAAAAAAATAATATAAAAAGGATTAAAAAAGTAATAGCAAACCAAAAAAGGATAATTTTAATTTGTTTATGATTACTCAGTATAAAATAGAAATAGGAATATAGTTTCTTTCTATTTTGTACTATATAGTATAATTCCATATTAATCGAACTTGTGTAACTATGGTGAGTTACAATTCTCATAGACTAAAAAAGGTAGTATCTATAGCTTTAATATTGTAAAGTCTGATTACCTTGAATATAGATCCTGACTTCATTATTATTGTAAACCTAACAAATCACTAGGAAATAATGAAAATAGCAAGGTTGTTGTGAGATAGAAATGTATGAGTGCAAGTAAATCCCTTAGCACTATGAGTAGCATATTGTGGGTACACAGTTCACATTAGCTTATATTATGCTTCTTTTTCCTTTTTTTTTTTAATTTGTTGCTGCTGCTAGTATAGCTTTAATAAAGCTATCTGTCCCTATTGGAATATACCAAAATTAGATCCTTTCCTTCACTTCAATTTCTTTCACTGAAGTAAGACTGCCTTTGTTACTCTATTTACTCGTATGCATTGCACCTTTGCTCACAGAATACACAAAGAATCCAATTTAAAAAAACAAAAAACAAAAAAACCTCCTCTTCCATACTTTCAAGTTTCTGAGAAACTGCATGGGAGTAAACAAGAAATGCTATAAATTATGTTAGATTGACTGTTAATGTGCAAAGTAGTTATCATTTCTTTACATGAAAAGTCATGTCTGAGAGTAAAGCCAAGATTGTTTTTTCGATCAGCAAGGTATGATGATGGAAGAGAAAGCACAAAAATATTTGAATGCTTATTTATGAGAATACATTTCTTAAGGATATAATTATGTTTATTTAGCTGTATGCATTTTTTTTTCATTGATACATTTTGGGGAGTGTAGAGAATATTGCTAATTTACTTTTGGGAAGGCTCTTTACTGTTTTTCTGGTTTGTGTATACACACACAAATATATATAGTCACAAGTTGATGAGAATTTGGGCCATAGAAGCATAAAATATTCATTATTCCAATAATTTAGAATTTTTACCTCTGATAAATTTACTCACTGGCATTACTTACATAACATCAAAATTAAGATAAGACTTTTAAATTAAAGCTTGCCCCACCCTATAAAATATAAAGTGGTTATGAGACTGTTTTAAAATACAATATGACTGAATAAAACTGTTTTCATTATCATCTTTTTCCTCAAACCACCTAAAACATCAGGAATGAATCAATACACCAATTTAATCTTCTGTTTCACATGAGCCAAATGCTGGCTCAAATTCTTACTAATTACTAAATATCTTACATGCGTATCTGAAAAAATAAAAATACTTATTATTCATCACTGTTTTCTCTTGATAAAGAATTGCTATAAAAGCTTTTACAGAGTTTACTTTCCAAGTTTACCTTCAGTAAAATATGAAATGATGTTTTGCACTGTTCAACTATTATCTATGTTGTTATGAGTTCAGAACATTTTCTGTGCATTGGCTTTTTCACTCCAAAAATTAAAATTTCAAGTAAAGCATATTTGTTAATTAAATGACTTATTGAATGTGTACTTTTTAGATAAAGATATTCAAATCTTGGCATCAAAATATACATGAAACATATGGACAAAATATAATGCAATCTTTTTATAACAATGTTAATTTTTAAAACATTTATCTAAAATCCTATTAATATACTCTCAATCTTCATTAAAATATCAATAATTGCTACTTATTTTATAAACCATGGTATATTATGGCAGTATCTTATAAGACCTTTTGATTAAAATAAATATTTATTTAATCAATTCAATTGTTAAACCTCACTTAATAGCACTTAATTTTAACTTAAGTAAAATTTTTATTTCCAAACTTATTTACCAATTGGTGCTGTTACCTAATCTTACCTATCAATGTATCTGAAGAAAATTAAAACATTCAGAAAATTTAAACAATATTAAGATTAAATTTGAAGCGATAAGGAAATATACATGATGAATACAGCTTAAAGCAATAGAATATCAAATTATATTTATCAATTCTCCATATAATATTGAATGCACAGAATTTATTTCTCAAACAAAATCTGAATCAGCTAAACATTTTGACATTGGATAACTAAACTAGTTAATAAATATATCTAAAATGCAAATTTCTCATATAATTATAGGTAATTTACATAATGCATGTATTATCCAAATCATTACTAAATTTATTCCTAAAAAAACACAGTTTATTAATATATGAACTCAAAATACTTCATCATCTTTTATTTACAGGCACATATACCGTCTGCCAACTCGTAAGTCCCATTATGATGTCTAATAGATTAAAATATCAGTTCTTTTTATCTCTCCTGGTCTGCTTCTACAGCAATTTTACATATTTGATAAATATGTGAACATGTTCTCTTGCCAGTTACTTAGGCAAAATTTTTGAGCATTCCTAAATTACTCTCAATTTATTTACAATCTATATTCAAACCAAAAGATTGTCTTCTTACTTCTGATTACAAAATCTAAACACATTTCATCAACTTAACAATTTTTAAAACATTTTCCTTCAAATATTACAGCAGTCTCCTAAGTTTTCCTTTTTGTCTTTAGACTACCCCTATCAATTAAAACTTTAAGCGTTAAGCCAGGCACAGTGGCTAGTGCCTGTAAGCTTCAGCCTATTAAGTGGCTGGGGCTAGGGGTTCGCGGTTCGAGTCCCGCCTGGGGCCCGTAGCGAGACCTAGTTCCAAAAAAAAATAGCTGGGCGTGGTGGTTCGTGCCTGTAACACCAGTTACCTGGGAAGCTGAGGCTGGGGATTGCTTGAGTCTGTGTACCCCGAGCAACGTGAGCCTGCAGTTCCACGGGCAAAAATAGCGAGACCTAGTCTCAAAAAAAAAAAAAAAAAAAAAATAAAA
>PVHY01015801.1:0-35271 GCA_004024945.1 Uropsilus gracilis
GCTCTTTTCAGGTCTGTGTGGCCCCAGAACTCCTCTCTCCAGCACACCAAGCACACTCCCATTTACAGGGCCTCAGAAAGACCTGAGAATTGGGAAGCAGATAAAAGGTCTTCTGCTTGGTGACCCGAAAACCCTGTAAGCAGTGGAGGGAGCGATGATGAAGGTTTTGGTACCCAGATTCAAGGATATGTAGTTTCGTCTCCCGCTGCTATCTAAGATATGTGTCTTTCTCATTCTCTGTAGTTGACATTCTCCCCACCAGTGCCCCGCCCACCAAGAAGCCAGCACCCAAGAAGAAACAGTGCAGATTCCCAAACCCAGAGATCCGAAAAGGTGAGTTTTCCCTGAACCCTCGGAAGCATAGCAGACACTCACTCCTTCCTTCTTTTGAAGATTCCTGAGAAGGAAAGTCTCTTTCTCCTTACTCCCCTTTCTCTCTCCCCCCCCCCCACCTTTTTTTTTTTTTTTTTTTTTTTTAGAGACTAGGTCTCCCTATGTTGTCTGGGATGGTCTTGAACCCACGGACTCAAGTGAACCCTAGCCTCAGCCTCCAAAGGCTGGGATTACATGCACACACCACCACGCCCAGCTATTTTTTGAGACTAGGTCTCACTATGTTACCCAGTCTCAAACCCATGAACTCAAGAGATTTCTAGCCTCAGCCTCCCAAGGCTGCGATAAAAGGCTCATGCCACCGTGTCTGGCTCTCCCTCCCTTCTAACCTTCCTTTCTTCCTTCCTCAAGCCCTTCCCAAGCATGGATTGTCTAACCTATTTCTCTGACCCCAGGCTGGGGTCAGAAGAGAAGCTCAACATCTCTGCAACAACATCTCAACAACTCTGCAGCTCACAGTCTAGTGGGGAACAGAGTCACAAATCATCACAGGACAAAACTTAATTCACCTAAAAACATGCACAACTGTTGCTAGCAGCCTTATTCATCATAACCAAAGAATCAACACAACTCAAATATCCATTGACTAATGAATGGGTTAACAGAATATAGAATATCCGTATATTGAACTATATTTTAGTCATTATGAATGAAGTAATGATACACGCTGTACCATGAATGAAAATGCTATAGTTTTTTTATTTAGTAAGGTATAATTGACAGATAATATTATATTGATTTCAGGTGTACAAAGTAACAATTCTATTTCTGAATCTATATTGAGTGACTACCCCCAGTGAATCGTCAATATCCATCACCTCACATAGTTATGAAATACTTTTGTATTATGAGAAATTTTAAGATCTACATTCTCAACCATTTTCAAATATGCCATACTGTTAACTAAGGTCACCATGCTGTACATTATATCCCCAGGATTTAGTCACGTTATAACTGAAAGTTTTTGTCTTTTGACCCACTTCTCCCACTTCCTGTTTCTGACAATCACTCATCTGTTCTCCAGGAACTAGGTTGGGGTTTTTTTTGTTTGTTTCTATAGGTTTGTTTTTTAGAATCTGTATATAAGAAAATAACATTTATCTACCCCTGACTTATTTCACTTAGCTAACACCCTTGAGGTCCATCCATGCTGTCACAAAATTTCATTTCTTTTTTATAACTAAATTCCTTTACACATACACACATACACACACACACACACACACACACGCCACGTCTTCATTATGCATTCATCTATCTATGAACATTTAGGTTGTTTCATATATTTGTTTTTATAAATAATGGGGGTATAGATATCTTTTTGAGTTAGTGTTTTCATTTCCTTAGGGCAAATTCTTGTGGAATTACTGGATCATATGGCAGCTTTATTCTTAATGTTTTGATGAAACTTCATACTATTTCAGTGTGAACACATCTTGCAAATATTAATAACAGAAGCTAGTCGCAAAAAACCGTATTTTATTTTGATCCCATTGATATAAAATGTCCGAAATATGACATGTCACAGAGACCAAGTACATTAGTGGTTGCCCAGGACTGGGGGTTGGGAAGGAATAGGAAGTGACTGTTAGTGGTTATAGGATTTCTTGTGGTAAAGGGGTGAAATGTTCTCAAATTTAGATTGTGGTGGCTGTATACGACACTAAATTATGCACTTTACAGAGGTGATTTTACTATATGTAAATTATATTAGTAAAGTTGTTAAACAAAAACCCAACTCAAATATCAGAACTGTATATATTCCCAGTTTTGATGCCTAACAGAGTAAATAACATGGTGTGCAACTAATATATCTTTGTGAATAAGTGAATGAACTCACTTCTGTGCTAGAAGCACCTGACACCACATCTGGGGCACATGCACACACACACACTTGCCCTGAACCACCAGTCAAATATATACCCAGAAAAATACTGGCCTCTGTTCCCCAATAGTCACTGTTGACAAACAGAAAGTGCCACCTGTTCCAACCTCTAGGACAATCACAAACAGTCACCCCACGGCTGCCTAATACTGCTGGGACTGTTTTGCCTTAAGTTTGTAAGTACCAGAAAACATCTGGGAGAGGCAGCAGAGATCCCTGGGCTAACACAGCAAGAAGCTACCATGTGGGGTTACAATAAAAAGAAAAGCAGAATCTTGTGCAGAAGGGCGGTCTTGGGATGCATTAGGTGGAAACAGAATGAGCTCATTTTATAAAATATGTATGCCCCACAACTTTTAAGAATTTCAGGCAGGCTACAACCAAATGGCATAAAATACAATAGAGCCATAAGGATGAAGACTACACAAAACTGGATGTGTGCTATGACTCTGGAGGAGCAAGGAAGCTCAGTGAGACCAAGGGGTACCCTGATTAACATGGCACCACCAACGCCCCCCCAAACACACACACAATGATACGCGTACATTTACGTACACACACACAACCCTGGCATCAAAGCCTTCATCTTGATGCTAAATTCTACAAGATATCTGCTATGCTATATATATTCATACATTAAGACATACATTAAGACCATCATGCAATAGTGATTCAGTAACACTTTAATGAATTATGGGGCAAAAGGTCTTTGAGTTGCTTGCATCATTTGTTTATATCAGCCCTAGTATAACTCCAGCACGAAACACAAATCTAACATTAGTGTGATCAAAGTGGCCAAGTAGAATTGAGTGGGAGGGAAGGAAGTAGGTGGACGTTGTATTGGGTGTGCAGGTCCCAGGGCAGTTTAGTAGTAAGTGAGCCAGGCCTAGGACAGGAGGCCTCTCTACCACTCCCTTTCACTGTGTGACATTGGCGAACAATGCAGCCTCTCTGAACCTCAACAACGTCATGTGTAATTTGAAGCTGTTTACCTGACTGAAGGGTAGGCAGAATTAAGTGAGGGTATACCCTCGGCAGGGATTCCCAAGCTTGTCATGGTGAATGAGCCCCATAGGCGGTCATAGCAAGAGATCCACTCCCTAAACCTTAGGGCTGTCCCTTGAGACAACCCTGGGAGGGGCTGGGGCACAACTTCTAAACTGCTGTCTCGAGACAGGATGGTGAGATCCAGGTCTCAGTAGACCCCAGACCTGAGGAAGTCAGGAAAGGGTAAGCTCAATGGCTCTGGTGCTGCCTCCCAGCCCAACAAAAGTGTTTTACCACTCTTATTACAAGAGGCAGCTTTTTTCCAGAATCATATGTTGGGTAGGTGGCCTCCATTTCAGAGATGACCACTCCTCAGGAAGCCTCCTCCTCTAGGTCCCCACCAACCAGAAGGGGGGACCCCCTGACCTGCACATTCCTGAGCCTGCACCCAACTCCATCAAAAAACCTTTACCAAGATTAAATTTATATGTCATAAGATTCACCTCTTTTAAGCATACAGTTCAATGAGTTTTAACAAATTTACCCAATCATGCAGCCATCATCCGCATTTAGCTTTGGAATAGCTCCATCATCCCCCATGCTTGTTTAGAGCTAATCTCCACCCCCTTCTTGGCCTTCATAGCCAACCATCTACTTTCTGTCTCTGTAGATTTGCCTCTTCTGAACATTTCTTATAAGTTGAATCCTACAACATGTGCTCTTTCTCACCTGGCTTCTTTCACTTTAGCATCAGG
The DNA here is from genome assembly GCA_004024945.1 of Uropsilus gracilis. NCBI lineage: Eukaryota > Metazoa > Chordata > Mammalia > Eulipotyphla > Talpidae > Uropsilus > Uropsilus gracilis. Next base: position 4,021 of record PVHY01015801.1, read on the forward strand.
TTTTTGAGGTTTGTCCAGGTTAGGAGAACACGAAGGAGATGAGAGGGAAGCCAGTAAAAACCCCGGAGTCTCAGCGGAGAGCAGGGTCTCACAGGCTTCCAGCCAGTGCAAGCATCTCCTCCACATCCACCATCCCCCTGCGCCCCTTGGAGCATCCCCTCTGCTGTTCCCTCTCTCCACCTGTAAGCCCTGTCGTGGACCTGGGACTCTAGAAGGAGAGCACCCAAGTTCACACCCTGGGCTTGCCCATTAGTAACTGGGTGATCTTGGACTTGTAATTAACTCCTTTGAGTCTTGATTTTTCTAAGTTATAAAATAAAGGATAAAGATAGTAACAACTCTCTGCCTTCCTCGCAGAGTGGAAACTGGCAGTTAGTGCTGTTTTTTGGCACAGTAAGCGTTTTAGCCCTGCGCTGACATCCAGAATGCTTTCTAATTTTTTTAACTTCAAGTTCAAATCTGCAGCCTCATCCTTTGGGTCCAGCCGTCCTAGTCCTAGTCCTTAGTCCCCTCACGGGACCAGCCATGGGGGCACAAATGCTGTCAGAGAAGAATTTAGGATAGTGATAAATATAAACGCTGTCTATACAGCTTGCAAAATTAGCAAAAGAGTAACTAGGGAAATCACAGAAAAAAAATTGTACAAGTCAAAACATGGAAACAGCTGGAGCTGAGAAGCCAAAGGAACCACCACCACATGGACTGACAAATCCTTTGATAACATTAAGGATGTAAGGGGTCCAACACTGATAGTTGGGGTTGGAGATGCCTGGCCTTTCCAGGCAATATTGGTAATATTGATTACATTACATTGATTACATTGATTAATATTACTGGCAATATTGATTACATTTTTAAATGGGCATAGATTATAGTTTGGAGGTTTCTGTCTTCAGTGTGTGCCTCCGGAAACTCCTGCAAAAGGAGAAATGTATCAGGACATTCTCAGCAATTATTAAAAGTCAAACACTGGAAACAACCACAATGTCCTGGTGGCAAAATGGTTTATCATCCATCTATACTGTCAGATGTTACGCTGCTGGAAAATAGAGTGTATAGATGTGAAAATATATGTGGTTAAACAGCAATTTGCATAGTATAACCCACTTCATTTTTTTAAGTGTCTGTATCAACCACATATGTGTAAACACAAAAAGAAAATTGCTAAGTTAATGGTGGCAGTTACTTCTGCAGGACGCTTGGGAGCATTTATGTACTTGAACATTTTACAATGAGAATATACTCAGCTATTTCTTGTGACATTGAAATAAAACAAAAAATAGTAAACATTTCATTACCAGATGAAAAATGATCTATCTCCTCTGAATATAAATAGATCCTGAGTTTGATTATTTTTAAATCTGGATGTGGAACATAAAATTTTATATGTAAAATTATCTTGATGTATCTAAAGTATATAGAAAAAAAAAGACTAGAAGGAAATTTGCAAACAGTGCTATTGTCTGGGAGATGGGGCTATGGGTTATGTCATATGTCTCTGTGTCTCTCAAACATTCAATACGTGTGTCTCTCCCAGACCTGCCTTGTGGCCCCATTACCCTCGGTCTGCTGGTGGCTGGAGTCATGATCCTGCTGGTGTCCTTGGGAGTGGCCATCCACCAGCACTGTAAGTTGTCCTCTTAGAGGCCATCATGATGATCCTTTTGGCAATTAGAGGAATCCCTGAGAGTTCTGCCTTCTCTAGGGGAAAAGAGCAGCCTGGTACAAGTCTGCACCCCATCCCTAGAACCTGTGGGGGCTCCAGAGGTGTTTCCTGGCCTGGGACCATGCTGTGAAGATCTGAGATCACCTCATCCCAGGAGCCTATTGCTCCCAATCTCGGGTGACCTTGAATGTGTGCCCTGATCTCTCCGAGCCTTGACTCAGGCGTAACGACATTACTTACCTCCCAGGATTGTTATTTGTAAATGCTTACCCATAGGCATGCCCGTAGAGTCCCCATATGTTATCAGGATGGAAACCAGTGTGAGGAAACAAGTTATGTCCCCCGAAGCTAGAACTTTTACCCTTTCTGTGAGGCTGTCAGAAAGCTCAGAGATGTGACCATCTCCTTTGGGCCCCTCAGACTCTGCACTGTGCTGGGTCCATAATTAAGAGGGAAGGCAGCACAACTCCAGAGAGCCCCAGGCTCTCCCACTGGCACTTTTGTTCACTCGTACCACCTTGAGCAAGTCACTTACCCTCTCTGACTTCATTAAAATTCCCATGTGACTAAGTCATGACTCTTGTGTCACATTGAAAATGTGATGACAAGTATGGATCCTCTCTCAGGAGGTGTGCATCCTTCCCCCCATAACTGGATAGTATCTGCTCTATTATATTTCAGTATTCTACAAACATTTTTGATCAAGGACTTCATTGGCTATTTTTTTGAGACTAGGTCTCACTGTGTTGCCTGCGGTTGTCTCAAACCCATGGACTCAAGTGATTCCTAGCTTCAGCCTCCCAGGTAGCTGGGATTACAGGCACACACCACCGCACCTCACTATTCTTTTTTAGTTATAAACATTGTGCTAGTTGTACTTATTTACTTCTCACAATGTGTATTGAATATTCATATGAATATGTATACCATTAAAATGATTTTTTTTAATGACTCATATACACACAGTAGTAAAGTCTGTCCGTCTAGACTCAGAGGATGTCTGTACAGCCTCTGACTTTTGACCTGCTGAGAAAGATAGGATACCTTGATTAAGAACAGTAGACTGGGGTAGACTGAGTTTGAACCCTGGCTTTAGCACTTGCCAGCTGCATGCTTATTCAGTAACTCTTGTTCTGTGCCTCAGTCTCCCCGTGTACAAAATGGAGATAATAGGAGCAATCTTCAACTCATAGGTCTGCTGTGAGCTTCAAAGGAGTTAAAATGTGTGAAGTGTTTGTTGTGGAGCCTGAAACCAGGGAAGTGGTCTGAGGTGTTAAGTGCCCTTCTCACGTCCTTCCTCCATCTCTGGGATTTGGTGTCAGTGACCCTCAGCCCACACCAATGGATCTTTTTATTTTCTCCAGGCCAGCGGAGGAGAGCCCGGCTTCGTCTCATAAAACAGTAAGTGCTTGTCTGAGATGCTGCCCTGGGTGTGGTCCTGACTTCCTCTGCCCCAGCGCAGCTTGCAGCCTCCAACTGCAAGGCATCAGGTCCAGACAATCGCTCTCAAAAATATCCTAGACTGAGTACACGGAGATGGTGGTAGAGTTCAGGAAGAGCAACCGAAGCGAACAAAATACTGATTAGTCGCTTATGTTGACTTCAAATGCGATGAGATTTAGCTCTGAGCTCTCCCGATGGTGACAATCGACTCTTATACACAGAGACTGTGAAACATAGCCAAGCTCTCCCACCCACCATGTCACTGGACTTGGGCCTGTGAGACACAGAAGGCTGATTATTACAGGCCACTTGAAAGACAAAGTGAGCAAAGAGAATCCAATTGGAAGACAACTCAGTTCACCACAAAGTCACATCCTCCATCAACAGGCCTGCCCTTCCCGCTGGTGTGAGGTGTGGGGGTGTCTTATTTTATCTTCCATCCTGGGCCCTCATCTGGCCCCGGGGGGTTTGCAAACCCACAGCTTAAATCATATCGATGCAGGGGTGAAAACGTACTTGCTCTTCAGATCGGCTGATCTGGGTAAGCCCAGGTAGGGTCAAGGGGTTTTAAGAGGCCAGACGTGCTCCCCTCCCCCAGGGACCCACTGTGCCATGGCCACTTTTTAGGATTGCTTTTTCTTCCTCTAAATAGAGTCTGTGTCACATATACCTGTTCCCTCCATAGAGAGGTGTTTAAGAAAAAGGATGTCTGCACCTCTAGGTTGAAGTGGTATCGAGATCCCATGCTTTAGAACAGCTCTAGCTCTGGCAAGGAGCTAATTCCGGGTTGAAAGCCTGTGCACCACTCCCCATCCCTGTGACTGTAGGCAAATCACTTGCCTCTGAGACTGACCCTCAAGTGTATAATGGAACAGTAGCACTACTCTCAAAGCAGTTGTGCAGACTTCCAAGGCTAATCCCCTAAAATATTTTGCCTCTGTTCCCCTGGGGTTAAAGTTCAGCTCATGTTACATAAACAAGTCAGCTAATAAGTCCAACAACAAAAAAGCAAAATATATTTCTAAATCAGGAGAATTGTTGTTTCCATATCAAACCTCTGTATTATGTGTTCTACAGTATTGTACACATATATTGGTATAGATAGCTGCACCTCCTATAGAAGGATACATACCTGCTATATTTTATGGCGTTTTCAATGATAATTGTGGAGATGTGCAATTTCCACCGTATGCCCTGGATTTAGAAACTACCCCTTATTTAAGAGCCATTGTAACTTGAATATATTTATCAGTAAGCCTAGACTTCCAGAATGTTCTATTCTAAATCTTCCCTATAGTGACATTTTATGGCGAATGAGTGCCTTTGGTATGCTGTCTGTGGTTGTTCTGGCCTTTCCATGCTTTTTGTTTTGTTCCCCATTTGATGCCAGTTTGAAGGAAGTCAATGGTCCTAACTTCTATTTCGGCAAATCCAGGGATTTTTGAGGATCAGCTGAAATGGGAAAGGACTGAGCAGTGTTCCACGTTCATCTTTTATGTTTACCTGTGAGATAGCACTTGAACAGAAGGATCTTTAGCTGAAAAAATCTTTAGTTTGAAAACTACCTCGCTTTTGGGAACATGATCTGGGTATGAGCGAAAAAGTCCATGACCTCACAGATCTGCTGTCCAAGGTCAAGTTGCAAATGTCCTCAGCCTCTAACTGACTTTAGAAAACAGCCCATCAGCATGCTATCTTCTTCTGGCCCCTGTGTGCACTTGTGCAGAGCTTACTTTAGAAAGCACCGCAGGAAGTAACACTATTCAGAGCTTAAGGTCTTTGGACTGTTTTGTTTGTTTTGTTTTTGGGGATGGTGACAGATGTTTAATTTTTGTTTTAAGTTGACTAAGATGGGTCCTAAAATCAAACTGACCTAAAAGTGTTGGTCCCAGGGCCACTTGGGATGTTGCCCTGCACCCTCATCTGCCATTTCTCTGTTACAGAAAATTCAATATAATTTGCCTGAAAATAAGTGGTTTTATAACTTACTGTTGTTTCCAGGTTTTATAAATGAGCAGAGAATGTGCTTTTGGTGTCCTGCCTCAAAAACACATTGGTCAGTGTAACAAAAGTGACCTGGAAAAAAATGAGAGAAAGGACTTACTCAACCATGAAAAGGCCACTGATCTACTGAAGCTGCCTGCTTTAAGTACTGCACAGTTCTTTCCATGGGCCTTCTGCACTGGAGGAAATTTTTAGGTGATCACCGGGAATCTCAGAAAGTTTCTTCAGAGCACTTCCTGCAAGATATGCTGCCCTTCAGACCACTTCCACCTCTTTACTCACCCCAGGCCCAGCAGAGATTCTTGGTGGTAACAGTCCACCCCTCACCTTGCAAGTTGCTTTGTGAGGTAGGACCAGTCCTTGCCTCCTAATCCCCTCAAGGGATGGTATTTGATGGCTTCCCCTCCATTTCCCCAGGGTGGGCCAGGTGCTCACCAAGAGCTCCAGATGTCCAACCCCCAGCTTGGAATGAGGCTTCTGAAGAGGAATGGCCCAGCTCCCACAGTTATTTAAGCATCTCCTGTAGGACCTGGAACTGGTGGTTTGGGGATTGATCTCCTATTAGGCTCCTGGGCTTCATGTCTGCCTTCCCATGGCTTGTGTATTTCTTTTCTCACTTTCTGTCCTTTCTATGATACTGTCTTGGTTGTAAAAAAATAAACTCCTGAGTAAAATATACTATGGCTCTTGTGATATGAAAGCGTGAAAATCCATCTCGATAGCAGACATGCTTATGCTTAATTGAAAAGAAATGCAAGGACAACACGTGCATGTCTTCATGTAGTGTCCAAGCCCCTCACTGGTCCCAAATCATACACAGTCCATGTTGTGTGCAGTGAAGGGCTGAGGAAGGAGGTTGGGGACCCCCCAGGTACCGGGAACCCAGCAGTAATGCTCAAGGGTCATACTCCTCTGGCCTACTTTTAAACTGCCTTCTGTCTTGCCCATTCATTTTAATTAGGGTGGAACCCCAACAGCCTTGCAGCAATGAGGAAGATGGGTGGCATCTGGGTCTATGTCCCAGCCCATTTTTCTTTCTTTCTTTCTTTCTTTCTTTCTTTCTTTCTTTCTTTCTTTCTTTCTTTCTTTCTTTCTTTCTTTTAACTATCTCTCAGCTTTGAGGGTCAGAGAAGAAAAAAAAAAAGGCAAAAATGCTGAGCTAGAGAGGAAAGTTAAGATGAAGATTTGGTCTCTCTTTTTAAAAAGGTTCCTGGATCTTTCTCAGCTCCCCACTCGGGACTTTAGCAGCACAGAAGCTAGGAGTCCAAGTACAGAAGCAGCATGCCTAGCTCAAAGGAGATTAAAGTCCCACCAGTTTTTTCCTGACCAGTTCAGGGCTGGGAGATACACATTTAGTAGGACATTGGCAAACAGATCCTATTCAGAGGTTAATGGTAGCCCCAAACGGTGTACTAGGTGAGAGTTCAACAGATGTAGATGCAGTAGATATTCAAGAGAAATAAATGTTTTCTGCTATCAGCTTAGACAACAGGACAAGCTGCCAACTGGGGCTGAGGGAAGAGGGGGGGGCCCCGGAGTAGCCTGAACTAGTCTCTTTTGCAGTTCCCTTTTAAGGTGGGCTCCTTGCTCTGAGCACCCCACGTATATGATGAGAAACCAAGGCCCAAACATGTGGCCTGCCCTTCCTGAGGGCTCACACGCCGTCCGCAGCGGAAGTAAGAACAGGCCCCAAGGCCCCTCATCCCACTACAGGTCTGCTATTTACCAGCATCTGCCTGCCGCTGTCATTGAGATTGCGTTTTGTTGTTTGCAGGTTCGCATGGGGTGAGGTTGGGGGTTGGGGTATGTGATCCTCCACCTGTTTTCTGTGCCATATGCACCTGCCAACGCAGGCAGAGCATGGGCTACCCAAGAAACTAGAGCAGCCAGGGGAGGGTGGGGGTGCTGCCAGCCTCAGGGGCTGCGGCAAGGAGGTCTGCACCTGACTTTTGTTTTTGAAGAGACTGAGTTGGTTCTTCTTTCTGGAGGGCCATTATGGGAAAAAAATGTTGTGTGTTTTTTTTCAATTTAAAAGAAGTCTACCTGCCTTTTGACTAGCAACCCACTCACAGGCATTTGTCTTAAAAGAAGCAGCTCCTAAAGGACATGTATAAAGAAATACATATCGGATTATCCCTCACAGTGCTGGTAGTTAGTCAAAATTGGAAATAGTCTAAAGGTCCATCTAAAGAAGTCAGATCAACTGTAATACAGGCTTAGAGGGCAATTCACGCAGTTGCTAAGAATTAGCTTCATAAATGCTGATATCAAATGATGGCAACTACGCCTGCATATATTTTTACAACATTTGTATTGATCATCCTCATTTTAAGTGCAATATATAGTCACTGGTAGTATTCAAACAAAATGAAATGTGCAAAATGAATGTGCATTAGGTGTCAGTATGAGATGGCCTTTGGATAGGGGTGATTTTTTGAAGGGAGCACCAGGTTTGGGGTATATTTTTTTCCATTGAAGAGGTAGACATACAGGTGTGCTCACTTTGTGAAAAGTCATTGAACTGTGTGTTCATGATATGTCATCTTTCATAGGTAGAAATGGATGTGGATCTAGTTTATACTTCAGTCAAGAGCTATTTTAAGTTGTTTTTTTTTTAAATTTAATTTTATTTTTAAGAGACCAAGTCTTGCTATGTTGCCCAGGGTTGTCTCGAACCCGCAGACTCAAGTGATCCCCAGCCTCAGCCTCCCAGGTAACTGGGATTATAGGCACATGCCACCATGCCTGGCAGTAAAGAGATCTTTTAAAACCCAAATACAGAACATTGTAGAAATGTATAAAATAGGTAACTGAAAGGTTCCTATTTTTCCAGGTTTTTTTTCTGCACTTTTTAAAGCAGGAAATCAAAATACACAAATAGTGCACAAAATACATAATACAGAAAATTGAATCATATTCTGCAAGTTGACTTTTTTCTCTAATAGTATATCAAAACTTCTGGACATACTCATTTGTCCACGCATAGAAAAGACCTTCAAGGATATATTTCAAGCTGTTAATGGCAACTGCTCTCAGAATTTCCATCTCTGCTTTGTGCGTTTCTGTATTGTGTGAATATTTACAACAATCATGTTACTTTTGTAGTTGGAGGGAAAAAAACAAAAGCCTAGAATGAAGAAACAGTCTCCTTTAAAAGAGGTTCTAATGACATAATATTTAAAAAGGGGAATCAACTTAAACTTCCATCCATGAGCAGTATATTCATAAATTAGGATCTGCACAATGGAAACCATTGTGGCACAAGCTGAGACAGCGGAGAGCAGCTGGTGATCTTGACTCTTCACAACCATCTCCCCTCCTGTGATATGCAGGCACCACTAGTATCTCCCTCTGGGTCCTGCATAGGTCTTGAATGACCATTAAAAGGGAGAAGTGAGGGTGCCCCCTCCCCTCCTCTCTGCGGGAAGCCAGGGTAGAGAATTCTACCAGTTTGCAGGTGTGGCCCCAGCAGCTGCCTAGTTCAAAGAAGGAAGGGGGCTTCTACACCACCTCCTTCCTTTCATCCTTACTCATCCCCACCCCCGCGCCAGCCGCTATGTCTCTACCTGTAGGAAGTGGGCAACTTGTTTTCAGAAAGTGATCCCTGGCCTCTGTGGGCTGCAAAGCCAATCCGAATCTACCACCCAGTCAAAGGGAAAGAGAGAAAGAGCCTGTCTTCAGAGGCATCTCCAGGGGTGGAGGACCAGAGAGAGCTCCTCTGTTGCCTCTCAGGAAACCTCCTCAGATGCGTCACTAGCTCTCCTCAATGACCATGAGTCACGGTTCCTGGGGTCCTCCAGCCACATAACTCAGTGCGTTGACTCAACCAGAAGGAAGTCCTGTTCCCCAGGACAACCTGCATTAGGGAGCCCCAGGAACAGGCAGGGGCCTGTGTTGCTCTTCAAGCTGAAAGCGACGTGCTCTCTGTTCCCATATGGTCTCCTTAGCTGTATGGGATGGGCTTTTTCCTCTGTTAATTTGCAGCCTTTTCCATGTGCTTTCCCTTCTTAGAGTCTAGCTCAGGCCTATAAATTCGATAGACAACTACATTTATTTTTGTGCATTTTCAGCTATACACCATCTCCCATCCTGTCCGTCCTTTATCAGAAAGCAAATCAAGCTGCACATGGGCCCTTGTTGCTCCTCTCCACGGAGCTTCTTGCTGCCAGTTCACATAATATTCCTTTGAGATAATGCCTATGTGCCTGAACAGCCTTGTGCTGGGGCTAGGAGATGGCCAGGACAGAGAGCCTGCCCTCCAGGCCACATGGTCTGGTTCATGAACTTAGTAAAGAGGTTTCTAGTTCCCTCATGCAGGTGTGTGTGGAGTGGGGACAGGAGGTGGTGGGGACACCCAGTGCCTGTGGGCGCCTCTAGTCCTGCCCTGTTTGCCATCTGTCAGAATGGCCAACATTTCCCAGTCATGGAACCAGAGTTGAAATGAATGAACAAGAAAGTAAAAAGGCTCACATAGAGGGGCCTCCGGCTCCCACAAGCAGATTCTGTCCACAGATTGGTGAACTGGGAGTGTTGCCCAACCTGGGGATCCCTGGTTCCTGGTTCCCCTACCTTCCCCTTCAGCGCTCCTTAGCCTCTAAGGACTTGATTTCTCCACAAGCTCCTGAGAAAACAAAAGCTCAACAAATTATGGTCTGGGCACTGAACATACTTTTGGCTCTGGTGTGTGTTTACCACAGACAGACACTGTCTCTTACCCACAGGTGGCAGTTGAGAGACTGCCGTAAGTAAGAACCCTTATTGCCTCCTTCCCTGGCACCCAATGCAAGCTTTCAACAGATGATGAGCCAGTGAGCAGATAAACACCCAGATGCTGTTAATGCAGGCAGAAGGCATGAATAGCCTCTCACAAAAAATTGTGTTCAGCTGACAGAAAAGTTTCTCACAGAAGATTTTGTAAAGACTCTGCGGTTGGGTGGGGGCAATGTTAAGAGGGGAAGATTTGAAGTGTTGGGGGGAAGTTAGAGGCCCACCCTCCTCACTTCTTCCCCCCTATTTGTCTTCCCTCCATTTCCCTTTCAGTATCCTGTGGGTCAAAAGCTGGCTGCTTGATTAAACCTCTGGCTGGAAAGACCAGGCCAGCCAAAAGGCAGGCCAGGGTTCCTGTTTTTCCACCCTCACCCCACTCCAGGCCTCAGTCAAGTTTGGAAGACCCTAAAGAGGAAAGAGCACAGAAAATAGAACTACTTTGAGGTCACCAAGCCTCCGGCAGCAAGAGAAGAAAGCCTAATATGAGTTGTGCCTTCCTTCTATTGTGCCGTCTTCTCCACAGCTATATATATATATATATAACAGCTATATATACAGCTATAACACACAGCTATTTATATAACAGAAGCTTCTGTTTGGTACCAGGGTAGACTCCCCAGGACTTTGTGGAAATCTTTGCCTGGGTCCTGCTCAAAGCCTTCCTGCTAGAAATTGAGGGGTCAAGGGGAGTGGAGGGAGAGAAGAAAACTTTCAAGGGCTTAGATGGGAGCAGTACTTGTTCTAAGGGTCCTTTACACCTCTGTCAGGACTCTGTTTACATGTCACAGAGCCTATCACTGGAAGAGGGACTATATCATTGGTGTTCTATTTACCACATTTCAGAGTGAGTGTGGTCTCGTGTGGAGCAGGTGAGGTGGAATAAGGCCACGTTTTCCTTGTAAACTATCCATATTATGAAGAACAAGGCCTCCCCATGGACAGTTATCCTATAGTTGAGCCTGGTCAACCCCTGCTGAGATTAACTTAGCATCTCCCTAGCTGCTTCACTTCCCTGCTCTGCTTTTGGTGTTCAAACTAAATTCAGACCTTTGAGTGTGCCTGCATATTTCAGAGAGCAAAGTCAATGTACATGTTCCATCTCTGACTCTGGCTTCTACCATTAACCTTCATCTTCGTAGAATGAGTTGTAACTCATTCAAAGTGACTGAGTGCATTTTTCCTGGAAAATTGCGCATTTGTCACTTGCATACAAATGCTGTGGATGAAAATGTAGAAGGGGACGCTACTCATCCTGTGGAGAAGATGTGGCCAAGGCACTCACAGAGGTTGCTGTTGGTAGGTATTATGAAATATGATGACTTTTTGGAAGATAATATCTAGCAATATCTGACATAAATCACATAATCTAACTTGGCACTCCTGGGAGTCTATCTTCTATAAAAGAAAAACATCATGCTATACAGAGATGATTAATATAAAGAGGTGATTATTTCAAAATTTGTTTCAATATTATTTCAATTAGTTGTTTAGGCAAAATGAATACTAAACAAAACCAGAGTTCACTGATAGGGAATAACTAAATTATGATCCATCCAGACCCTAATCTTGCAGCCATCAAAAGAATTACTTAAAACAACGGTCAGATGAAATTACCAGGAATCTTAGTGAAAAATCAGGATGCAGGAAAATATTTAAAATGCTTTCATATTTTGGCAAGGCAGTTACAACAGTTCCATAAATAATGTCCAATGTTGTTTCCATCAACATTGTTATGATATTGATAAGAAGAAACTATTCCAGCCAATAATGTTATTCAAGGACCTTTCATCATATGTTCATTTTGTTTAAAGTCACAGTTTCCCCACAGAAAAAACAGCCACCAAGAAACAAGAAGCATTGATACAAGCCAAAGGTGCTCGGATTGGCTAATGAAGGCAAAAAAAAGACTAATGGGCTAAACATGGACAAACAACAAAAAGAAAGGAGGCAAAACAACAAAAAGAAAGGAGGCAAGGAGATCAGAGGAGGTGTGGTGGAGTGTTGTAATCCCATGGGCATCAATAATTATGCAATCATGTATTGTACAAAATTCAAAAATAAGAAAATTGTAAAAGATAAAATAATAAAGATAATTTAAAAAAATAATAAAGTCACAGTTTCCAAGCTGTTGAGAAGTGAGTTCTCACTGGAATCCTGCAGAAAACCAACACATGTGAGGTTACAGGAGCAGGCAAATGCAGCTGTAGAACACCAGGTTGAGGGCCAAATGGGAGTGAGCACTAAAAAGCCTAAGATCCCCTGAAGAAGGAACTCGGTTCACTTAACTAATGACAATGACAAACTGAAACAAAAGAATTTTTTTTTCCATTAACTTGTTTGTTTGGGTTCAATTTTACTGTACATTAGAGAGCACCTAGGGATTAATATTTTATTTATTCTTGCACTGCCTGACTCCAAAAAAAGATTTGGGCCAACCTACCAAGCTATGCTCACAAAAGGAAACATAAATAAGGGGTTGGGGTGAAGTGGAGGCACCCCAGTAACTTCAACCAGCAGCACCCAACATTCATTTCCCACTAAAGCTGGTTCATTTATTTTACTCTAGATAATCCCTTTGTCTTATTCGACATTTTATCTCCTCTTATTTTCTATTTTTAGTTTTCCAGTCACTCATGATGATTCTGTTCTCTATATTTGTCTAAAACTACAATTTACCACCACATATTTACTATGCTGCTCTGGATGAGGGTTTGCTGTGTGTAAACCCAGAAGGTTCCATTCATTTATACCTTTTTTTCCCCACAGAAATAGAAATTATAGTAACTAAGCATATCATTAAGTCCTACGATTAAAAAGATCGTATACCAAACAAAGGTATAGTGAAGTTACTGGCTTTTTGGGGTATGACAATCTGGGGATCATTTCTTTGATTCATTTTTCCTAAAATCTTAAGAATAGCACCCCCCCAAATTCCTATTTACTAATTTCTTAATATGGTCTCAGATTTGGCTGACTTCTCAAAGTCTCAAGTCCTTAAGTCAGGATGTGACCTACTGTGACTCCCCCTGTAAAGAGGGAAATCATGTTTACACACAAGCCCATTGCTGGGGTGCTGTATCCCAGATTCCAAACTGACTCCTCACTGTGATGTCCTGTTCCTCCCATACTTAAGGTCTAGCAGAAGGAGAAATTGTAAGATGGAGGAACTTTTCTTCCTAGAAGTGAGAAAAGCTTTTCTTTCTCAAAAACAAAGCACCTCCCCCTGCCAATGGGATTACCAGCGGCAAAACACATCCTGATTCATTTAAAATGACTTATTCCAAAATTAAACTAAAGCAATAAAGAATAGAACCCATAAAGATTACTTAATACAAGTAGCATTCATATACATAAGGAAAGGATGGGTTATATAACAAAGAATACCATGTCAATTAGTTAACTATTTGGAAAATATTAAATTTTAGGCCTTTACATTGTATAGCAAAAGAAATTCCAGGTGGTTTAAAGAAATGAATGTTTTGAAAACCACATATTGAAAGAAACCAGAAGGCAAGTAATTTAATAAATAATAAACTCTAATGAAAATTAAATACAAATCTGCTTCTATTATAGTTTAAACAGCATGTAAACAAAACAGTGAATGCATTTTTAAAACGCAATTACCCAATCATAGGAGAATGTTCTGCTGTCAGGAGTGAACCCTGGTGCCATTTATTGTAAAGGGTGATTTGGTATAAGCTGTCAACAGCCTTAAAGTTGTATCTGTTTCTTTGATCTAGCAATCCCACCTCTACAAATTGGTCATGAAAAGGTTGTCATGGTTATGTATGAAGATTATTAACAGCAAAGTCAGGCATCACTTCATCATGAGTATATTGAAAACAGGGAAAAACCCAAAGTATCCACAGGTGAGATAAATGAGAATTTACTCATACAATGTAATGAACACCGTTAAAACAATGCTATGCTAGAAGACTCACAATGTATTATTAAAATTAAAAAACAACATAAAACATTAGATTTGATATGAACCCAGTCTTGGAGGAGGAGAATTATCTGTGTAAGAAACATAAATGAAAGGCCATTTTGGGTGAAGAAATGAAGACAGAGCACTTGCTGTGGTATCAGGGACTGGAGCAGTAAAGCAAGCTGGCTTCTCTAAAACTCTATTCCCTTCCCTCTCCTGGTTCCTAGTCACTTGAAATCTGTTAATGAACTCTGCTAAATCTCATTTTTTTATCTTCAGCCACATTTTTCAGCTTTGTAAGGAACATTTTTGTCAAAGACAATGGCTGCTGCTGTCAACAGAAGGACCAACCATGACTCTGCATGCTCTATATTTAAAATGGAAATCAAATACTCTTGTGGTCAAGAAGTCTGATGTAGAAGTAATCTCAAACTAGAGCAAAATTGCAGTGTAAGGGTCCCTATGTGTAAGGGTCTTACCTTTGTCCAATATGTCAATGAGAGGAATGCCCCAGCTGTTGTGGTAGGAGAAGATGACGGAAAGATTGCTAGCCAGGTTTTAGAAAGTGAAGCGAGGAAAAGCTTGCATGAAACAATCCTCAGATTCTATATGCAACTCCTCTTCCATTTCTGCCGTGACTTTCCACATGGCTGTGATGACAGGATGACCATAGGCGTCAGGCGCCCTTCTCCCACACTCACGTTGGACTGCCCAGGATAGGCCAGCGTGTGTCAGGAAACATCTCATGAAGGAGGAAGATTGGCTTCAATTCAAGAGCAGACAGCGAGAATCTCCTTCAAAGTCTGGACAGTTGAAGGGTGATGACCTTGAGACTATAAAGAAGAACTTGACCCAGATCAAACAAAAAGTGGATTCTTAACTGAAAATCTTGAAAAATGGAAGAGGCACAGAGTAAACTAGGATGAAAGATGGTAAATGGGGAAGAAACAGCTCCCTGAAGAAAGAGGAGCTGTTTCACAATAATGTGAAGATGGAGGGGAAGGGGGTACAAATGATTCCACTGAGGAGGGGGAATCTACTGAATGATGATGGTAATAAATATGAGGGTGACCCAAGAGGATGAAAAAGATGCTGAGGAAGGAAAGAGCAACAGAGGCAGTGCCACCGATAAGGATGACTCTTAAGCACACAGTGGGTCTACAAATTCTGTCCCATTGTTGCTTCATCCTGGCACTCATCTAAGACCAAATTTTCATCAGCTCCTCTCCCCTAGTATCATCATTACATGCTCACTCTCCCTATCTTTGTCTTTCCCGTGTTCATTAATTCTCACAGCCCTGCACCTAGTTCCATATTCAATTCCCCTGATGCTCCTAGTAGTTATGTGAGATCCTAGTCTATAAACTTTGCTTTTAATTTTATACCCCTTTATAACTTAGCAATAAAAAGTGTGCATGTATTTTGTCAGCTGTCTCCAACATGATCTCAAAATGGTTACGCAAGGAGCATAGTTGTCTCAATTCATACAAGACTTCAATAGTTGCTTCCCTAACTGCAAAGGCAATTTCAATCAGCTGACTAGTGGCTGGTAGCAGCTAGGAGTTAGTATGTGTGTTATATATACCCCAGGTAAGATTGCCACATGTGTTCCACACAAATGTATTACATAATACACAATAATGTATTTTTGCGAGTGGGAGTTGCCAGGTCAAATACATCCTCTAGAAAAATAGTGCAATAATCTTAAGATTTATCTTCTAAAGTTGATACTATTTTTTTTTTTTTTGAAAAGCCTGATGTTTGAGACTCTCTTTCTCTTAAGTACCTATTCACCCAGGAATTTGGAGTAAAAAGAGAAGTATGTATTTAAAAAAACAGTCAGAAAGAGTATATTCCAGAATGTTACCTTGGCTGTTCATAGGGGTGTGGGAAGTGGCAGATGATGGGTGATCTTTGCCTACATGTTGTGTACATATCTCACTTTTGTCTACATAATAATACATTTATGTTGGACTAAAAAAAATCTCAATTTTGAAATCACAAGAAAAGAATCACTGTTTAAAAGTTATGATATATTGGAGCAACTAAACTACAGCCCCATTTTTAAGAGAATGAAAGAACCTGAAATGTGTTAATAGCAGATGTTGCCGACAGTATCTTTGAGGGTAGGAAATTATGAATAATTCCTTCTCCTCTTCTCCTTGTTTTATTAGCTTGATTTTTGTAATAAAAATAATGTCTGTTGGGTTGGAACTCTATAAAACAGAACTTCACACTCCAGCATGGGCTCCAAATAGCCCAGGCTCACCATCTTTTGCTGCTCTGAAATCTCAGTCCTCTCTCCGGGGCCACTTGAAAGAAAATGCAACCACGACATCTTCTGCAGCCTGAAAATCTCCTTTTAGAAGCAAAACATAACCATAAGTAACAGGCATTATAATTAAATTCAAAATGTCCAACACGTGAGATTATCTACTTTACACAAATATTTTAAAAGTTGTCTATGGATCTGAACACACACACATGTACACTCAGCTTGTTTTCAGAAGGGGGCTGCCCACATGCAATGTCACTAAGACTTTAAAGTGACCACACAACACTGTTCACACTTTGTTGACATTTGCCCTGTCTTGCAAATTCCCCTCTCCATTTCCTTTTTAAGATGTGATTAGAGTTGGTTGGGTATAAATAGGGATTTTTTTTTAATTGTCTACATCCGCTCCAGAGTGTAAAATACCATGAGAACCAGAATTCAGCTTTGAACAAAACAGACAGAATCCCAGCTGCATTTATTATGCACACCTTGTGTGTTCAGTCCTATACTGTTTCAGCTGCATAATTCTGTATGTGTCTTCACCATCAAACAAGCAAGACACTAAGCACACGCTCTGTGGAGTCACCAGGTGGGACAGAGCAGGCAAGGAGAAGACTTCACTAGATACACCAATAATACTGCATGTGATGTGTTTCCCCACCACCCAACTCATAGGCATAGGAACCAAGACAGTTTAATTTGGGTCCTGCACATATTGCCCTACTCTTATTACTCTATAAGTTCCCAAAGCTCATGATCCCTGCATAAGCCTATAGCCCTTTCTCTAGTTGTGGCTGAAGTAGCAGGAAACTGCATCTAAAATCCAAAAACCTTAGCAACTGGTAAAGTCAGAGATCTTTATGTTGGGAAAAGAACTTAAAGTCTATCTAATTCAGCTTCTAAAGTAATACTGGAACACCATTTACAACACTCTTGCCAAGTGCTTCACCATATTACCTTTAAATGTTTCCTATGTGTGGAACTCATTTTCCAGGCAACCACTTCACATTTTACTAATTACACCAGAAAGCTCTTTTTTCAAAGGCAGTTAAGGCCAGCTTCCAAGAACCCCTCCAAAGCAAGTACTCAAGGCTTACCCTGACTATAGTTTTGAATCACTAGTGCATTTTGAATCTCTAATGCACCAAGATGACCTTTTCACTGATGGAAAATCCACGCATGAGCATTTCTATGGCCAAATCCCAGAGTGCCAGCCATCAATCCACCCCTCCCCTGCCCAGTGAAGGAAGCCGACTACCGCATAAGGGAGCGAGTGACACTCTCCCTTACCGCATAGAAATAATCTC
Organism: Uropsilus gracilis; assembly: GCA_004024945.1. NCBI lineage: Eukaryota > Metazoa > Chordata > Mammalia > Eulipotyphla > Talpidae > Uropsilus > Uropsilus gracilis. The sequence goes on from PVHY01015801.1 coordinate 21,411, forward strand.
AACCCTGCTTATTTTTTTTTAAGGAAATGAGTATGTCTAATTGCCATGCTTCACACATGTGACACAGTTAGGAATCCAGACACAGAAGGCTAAGGAGGTGAGTTAGGGCTCTTTCCACATGACAGTGCTCAGGAGATGCACCCATCCGTGCTGTCCTTGTCCAGGTCATCTGCTTTCCTAGCACTCTGTCCCCTGGTCCAGAACCACTGCCACTTCCAATAGCATCATTAATAAGTTTGTTTCCTCTTCATCTATAAACCCTCACAAGATACAGATTCTCAGAATATTCGGTTGGGGGGGGGTTGAGAAGGGGCAAGGGAAGGCATCTTTTCAGAGTTCCTCTTTTGGTGTCATTACTGGTAGGACTTAGATTTGTAGCTCCATCACCCTGGTCACAAGGCTGGAGGGTGCCTGAGGTTCACAGGGACAGGGGGCAGGTGTGACCGCCTCACGCCCATGACCAGATGGACGCCTCTTGACAAGCAGAGGTAGAGCTGAGAAGACGACGCCAGCCCGCTGTCTGCACGGCACTCCCCCACAAGGCCACACTTCCTCCCAGGTTTTCAAAGACACATCAATATAAGATAAATGAGACTTTAAAAAACCACCTAAAACACGGGTGCCTTAGCCTGCTTGGCCAACAGATATATCCGAGCTGGAGGGGCTGTCTTGGATGATTTCCTCCAAGAAATCCAGCCGCTGATGTCCACATATTCAGGTATGTGTTGCCGCTCATTGTGTCTGGTTTCCTTTCTCTGAGGGCAGATCTGCTGCTCTCTCCACGGTGTGTCTTTGGGGGTGACTGGCAGACGCATGCTGAGTCACGCAGCCTGATTCGGTCATGTCAGGGCAGTAAGGGCAGAGTGGATGGGCAGGAGGCGAGCAGTTGGGCAGGAAGTGCCCTTTCTGAGACATTCCACACCTTGCTGTGGTCCGTTGTCCACGCAGGCTTGGGGGTTGGCAGAAAGTCATGGCACGTTTCTTCTCCTTTGTATTTTTTCCAAATGTATGTTCTGTTGGTTACTTTCAAGAGGTGTCTGTCCCATGGGCATCAGCCCTTAGGAAGTGGGGCCGGCTGGGGCCCAGAAGCTTCTGGGTCTCCCCGACATCAACCTAGTGCAGGCTCTCCCACCTGCGACATGCCAAGCAGCCCTACCAGGGCAGCTGTTCTCTGACTCCAGCGTGATCACAGCGACCACAAGCCAACCACAGCCTCCATCTTTGCATGCTGGGGCTTTGCTTCAACAGTCATGGGCTCTGGGGTAGCCCTTTGGATGGGGTCAGTGCAAGAATCCTCTGAGTCTGGCCAGGGTACGGTCAAAGAGATGGACCAAGGAAGGTTTGGGGGTCCCGGGAGATAGGCAATCATTCCCCATGAATAGAAGTCAGATTCAGGGGCTGCCACCGTGGGCCCCCCTGCACACCTGCCCCTTTCATGAGAGGATGTTATATAGGGCAGCTCCTCCCCTCTCCAGCAGTGCCCCTTACTTTTACCCTATCCTTGGAACAGAATAAACAGGTTCACTTACAAATGCAGCTGCAATGTCACCCTGTTTGGCCCTGGCCTCCGGAGGGTACCCACACCTGCCTCAGTTAGCTTTGGAGGTTCCACAGCAACAGGGCCTAAGAAAATGGCTCTGTCATTTGAAAACTGGAGGTCCATCCTCATCCCGATCCTCAGAAATACTATTCTGCATTATTAACACTATTCAGAGACATAGCTTATATGTTTAGAAATGTCAGATACAACCTAGGTGACAAGAAAAGGGAATTGTTTACTTCGGAGCTTAAAAACTGTGGTTATAAAGATTTTGTAAGAGTCTCTAAGAATGTTCATGCAAATAAGTAAAGGAAAGATAAGATATAACATTACATTTACAGTAAGTAAGGTCAAGAGGAGGCTTTAGAAAAGGAGCACTTTGGAAAGCACACTCATGTGTCCTGGAGAGATTAGTATCTTTTCCTCTTCTCTGGTGGCCTGGCTCCCCTTCAGTTCCCCTCCCTCACCCATAGGCCCCCTCTCTGTACCCTGGGTCCAGTGGTAGTAAGTCCTGGGAAATGGTGTGAGAGGGGTAGCTTTAGACCCTTTTCCTCTTTTCATTTGCTCTTTTGTCCAATCACATATTCTCTATCCACTGACGTGCTGCTTGACCCTGAGCAGGCAGCATCTCACCCTTGAGCTTCAGTTTCCTCTCCTGCAAACTGGAGATAACCATCACCACTCAAATCCTGACACTACACACAGTCACCCAACTGTGCACACAGACAGAACAAAGAATGACTCCAAGTCTGGACTGTGCCCACATAACTCTGTGACAGATTGCATCGATCCGCACCTCAGCTTTCTGTCTGATAACTAGGGCTCCTCCCCACACCTGACCCAGGAAGTCTTGCGGGTACAGAGTGTAACTGAGTCAGAGCCCAGCACCAGTCCGTGCACAACTAAGCCCAGGGCCTCCTCTCCTCTCCAGCCAGAAGAGGCTCCCCCCAGTTCCCCACTGTACCTAGAATAAGCTTCAGATCTTCTCCCAGTCACCTCAGGACTACCATCTCCCCCAAAATGTGGATACATATACACACACGTACACATACTGAAGAACACTGCCTTCCTCTGCGGGGATCTTAGACGCCCCCAAAGTACCTGCTCACCTCCTTCCAGGACTACCCTCCATCCACCCTACACATGCTTAGAGTCACCAAAGGTCCTTGGGTTCTCTGTGCTGCACATATGCATATGTGTTTTGCTTGATATCTCGGTCCCAGTACATTGCCTGTCTCAACACCACATGCTCACCTCTCTGTCTAGTCTAATAGAAAATATTAAATAAATGATCTGTGAACTATGACATTTAAAGTGAAAATAATTCAGGGATGTGGTCCTTACCCTCAGAGAACTTTTTCACTGATTGTGGGAAAAGAGCAAATATCATATGAATTATACTTACAGAGATAGGAAGAGTAGTCAGATCCACACACCAGAGGTAGAACAGTGGTTCCCAGAGCTTAGGGAGAGGGGATAGTAGGGAGTTTGTTTCATGGGGATGGAGTTTCAATTTGAGAAGTTCTAGAGCTGGACGATGGCAATGGTTGCAACAGCAATATGAATGTACTTGATGCCTCTGAATTGTACTTTGAAAAAGTCAAAATGGTAAATTTTACGTTAAGTATATTTCACCACAAGTTTTTTTTTAATTTTTGGCTTTGGAGAAAGATATAAGCATACTAAAATGAAGAATTATGAGACAACACAAAATAACAACACAGACAATACAGGGTAAAAAGTCACAATACACGCACACACACACACACACACACACACACACAAACACACATATACACACACACTCTGCTAGATTCTACTCCCCCGAAAGAAAAAATTTGGACTCTGAAGGTGTTATCTGTGGGTGGTGGAAAGCTTTGTTTTCCCCTGAAGGAGGTTTTTTTGTTGTTGTTGTTTTTTGGTTTTTTTTTTGAGTTATTTTTAAGTCATCCATCTGCAAAGTAATAAATTTCAGTAATACATGTTAAAGAAATTTGAAACTTAAAAAAAGAAAGGCATCTCTTTTCTGCTATAGTTTCTTCTAGTGTTTTCACACATTTTAACTTAAATTGTGATCATGTTTGGGTTTTTTTTTTTTTAATTTCTTACATCAGTCATCGATTATTGGATTGCCTTCCGCTCCCCTTGACAACCCCCCTCTGTGGTCATGTTTAATGTTGTCTTTATATGGTACACCATTTTCCATGTCTGCACAGTTCCCACAATTATAACATTTAATAATCTTAACTGCTTATACATTTATTAAATGGATCATGGTTTATTTAAGTAATCCTTTATTTCTGAACATTCCGATTGTTTTGAGTATTTTAACATCTTTGTCCATACCCTATTGTGCCAGTCTCAGATTATAGCCACTAGAGAAATTTTCCAGACTGAAATTACCAAGCATAAAGGCATAAACATTTAGAGCTTTTAATATTTCCATGACGTATGCCTGTTCAGTGTCCTTACTTCCCACCCTTCCCTTCCCATGCTTAATTTCTTAGCTCCATCCCATCCTCCCCTCTTTATTCTTTTGTCTCTTCCCCCTGTTCTTCTCTCATTCAGAGGGCTGGTCTTGGGCCAGCAACGTGCGGTTTTACCCAACTTTCACCACACTGGATCACCTATTTTCTTCCCTGCCCAGCTCAGGTGAGAAATACTTTTTCAGTGTTGATATAATTTCATAATGGAAGATTGTCACGTTTCTTAAATGACTGTTTTTGAAGAGAAACCCGAGTCTCACAGCAAAATTGAAAGGAAGGCGGAGGGATTTCCCATAAACTCACTGGCCCCCCCCACACACATAGCCTCCCCTGTTATCAACATCTTTAATGAAGAGTGGTATGTTTGTTGCAACTGATGGAGTTAGACTGACATATTAGTATCACCCAACATTTGTAGTTTGCACTGCAGGCTCACTCAGTATTGTACATTCTATGGATTTGGTTAGTTATCAATACTACAGTACATAGAGTTGTTTCACTGCGCTGACCAGCTTCTGTGTTCCACCTGTCATCCCACCTGTCATCCCTCTCTCCCCCTAACTCCTAGCAAACTCTCCATTATTGTCTCCATAGTTTAGCCATTTCTGGAATGTCATATTGTGGAATTATACAGTACTTAGTCTTTTCAGATTGGCTTGTTTCACTTAGTAATATGTGCTTGAGGATCCTCGAAGACTTTTCATGGGTTTATGGCTCATTTCTTTTTACTGCTGAATAATTAACCATCATCTGGATGGACCACAGTTGATTTATACCATTGCCTACTGAAGGATATCTTGATTACTTTCATTTTGGTGATTATGAATAAAACTGCTATAAACATGTTTGCTGGTTTTAGGCAGCTTTCAACTTGTTTCAGTAAATACTAAGGAGTGTGATTGCTGGGTTATATGGTAAGAGTACATTTGCCTTTGTAAGAAAGCAGCAAACTGTCTTTCAAAGTGGTTGTACCAATCTGCAAGTCCATCAGCATGAATGAGAGTTCCTTTCCTCCAGATCCTCACTTTTGGTGTTGTCAGAGTTCCGGATGATGTTCATTCTGTTAGGTTCAGATCCTCACTTTTGGTGTTGTCAGAGTTCTGGATGATGTTCATTCTGTTAGGTTCATAGTGGTATCACTTCATTTTAATTTACACTTTCCAGATGGTACATAGAGCAACTTTTTGTATACTTATTGTCATCTGTCTATCTTCTTTGGTATCTATCTGTTTCAACTTTTGGCCTATTTCTAATTGGATTGCTTATTTTCTTATTGTTGAATTTTAAAAACTCTTAATGATTTTGGATATAGTCCTTTATCACGTCTTTAAGAAATAAGTTTACCCAGTCATGGCTTCTTTCTCACTTCTTTGAAGTGTCTTAGCAGAGCAGGAGCTTTTTCTTTAATGATGCCTAGTTCATCAAACATTCCTTTCATGGATTGTGTCTTGGAAGAATGAAGCATTTTACAACTCTTTGCCAAGTGAAATATCTTTCCTTGTGGTACACAGACCTGCCTGCTGTGTTTAGAGCATAAATTAAACCATACAGCTTACGCTATAAACAGGCAAGAACTCAAAACCATAGATAGGGTAACTGGTTAATCTGTGCCTGGGACCAGGTCAGTACACATTGATTTGCAATCAGTGATATAAAGTAGAGGGCTGCATGAAGCTGATCTGGGAAACAGCAAGAGAGGTTGCACTGGGGCTTGTTGGACAGAAGCTAAGCCAGATCAAGGGCAATCTAGAACCTGAAAGCTGTGCCCAAGACTGCACCAGCCCTCTGAAATAGAGAACAGCAGTACTGGAAAAGGGTAAAGAATGACGGTGGCAAGATAGGATGAAGCTAAATAATTAAGCAGTGGGCAGGGAAGGGCTTAGGAAGCAGGGGCACAGAACAGACACTCCCTTTGGAAGGGCCTGGTTGCTCTGGGGGCTTTCCCCAACTGTGGCAGGGTTTTGCTAAAAGTGAAACCATGATTTTCCAAGGGTCCTCACGGGGTTTGCCCCAGGGGGAAGATGTTCCACTTTGGGGTCTACATTGACTTAAAAACAATCCCTCCACCTATGTTTAGGCCCTGCTGCAGGGGGCCCCAACTTGCATCCCAGCCTGCACCCAGTGTGGCAAAATCCCACATATTCCCTCACAACAAGATGAATACAAGTAATAAGGTTCTCATTTGCTGAGTGCTTCCCAGCTCTAGCACCATGCCAAGACCGTGTATTTTTCTGTCTACTTCTTGGCAGCCTTTTTAACTGGTTAGGAAACTGAAGCTCAGACAGGCTCTAGGGCATGATAGAAATCACACAACCTGCAATAACACAGAGAATAGAGTTCAACCTCAAGTGGCCTGGTTCGGTGCCTTTCCTGATCTCCATGAGTACCAGTAACAACCCAGGTGTTCCTTGAGACTTTAGAGCACTACGAGCCTGTGAGCTTGGAGAAAAACGCGGCAGAATGTCTCTGTAACTGGATAAAATGTCTCAGTGATTAGATTAGTTGGGGGAAAAAAGAAAAAAATGGTCCTTTCAAATCAAGTTTGAAAAACCACTACACAGACTGATTGAAGAAAAGAGATTAACTTGGGAGGGAGGAGGCTCAGAGCTGTGGGCAGATAGCCCCGTAGATAGGGAGGAGGCTGGCATCTGGCAGAAGTGGACTACCGGTGTCACACTGGGCAGGTGACCCAGTATTACTGAGATATAATCATGATGTAACATTGCTTTAGGCCAAAGTGTAGAACATAAGGATTTGGTATCTGTATATACTGCAAAATAATCACCACAATAAATTTAGCTAACATTCATCATCTGGCACACTTAATTTTTTTTTCTTGTGATAAGATTTTTCAGGTATACTTTCTTCGTAAAACAAATTTGCAATACAGTAACATTAACTATAATCACCATGCTGTACATAATGTCCCCAGGATGTATTTATCTTAGAAGTGGAAGTTTGTACTTTCATTGCCTTAGGCACTTCCCTCCACCCCACACCTGCACCTCTAGCAATCTCCAATTCTGTATCTTTGCGTTCATTGTTTTTAGATCCACATGTAAGGGATACGTTACAGTGTTTTCCTTTCTCTTTTTGACTTGTTTCACTAAGCCTAATGTCCTCAGGTCCATTCATTTTTGACACAAATAGCAACATTTTCTTCTTTTACATAATTGAGTTATATAGCTATGCATATATACACATAGGCACCATTACTCACACTTACATCACATCTTCTTTCTTAGCTAATGAACACATACCCATATCTTGGCTATTGGAAGAAATGCTTCAATGAACATGGGGTCAGAGAGTTCTTCAATAGGATGACTTCACTTCTTTTAGATTTACACCCAGGAGTAGAATTGCTGAGTCATATGGTGGTTCTATTTTTAATTTCTTGAGGAGCAAGCATACTGTTTTCCCATCGCACACTCACAGTCCCACCCACAGTGCACTAGGGCCCTTCTTTGCTACATGCTTGGGAATTCTCTTGTTACTTTTGTGTTTGGGTAACAACCATTCTCACAGGTGGTGCCAGGTGACATCTTAATGAGACTATGACTTGCATTTCCCTGATGACCAATAATACTCTGCACCTGTTCACCTGCTGTATGCCTTTTTTGAAAAAATATCTACTCAGTTCTTCTGAACATTTGTTAATAGAACCTTTATTCTTTTGCTATTGAGTTGTATAGATTCTTTATAGATCTTTAATATTAACGATTAACTCATTAGCAGATATATGATTTGCCTATTTTTGAATAACTTAAATTTCACTCTCACTCAAGGCCAGGAAAATGATACTTCGTTAGACTTAAAAATTCCAGTATTTTAAACAGAGCAGGAACACAGCAGGCAAGTATTACATGTAATTATTCTATTAATATTCTAAAGAGGAAAGGAAAAATAATCTTCTAAAGAGGACAGTTTTATATTTTTCTTCTAACTTTGAAATATATCAAATATATAAAATATTAGTGACCAGTGACCAGATACCAGATTTAGAAATTTTACATTTTGTCAAATTTACTTCCGCTTTTTATTTCAAGAAATAAAATGTTAGTACTTTCTTCACTCCCATTCCTTTCTCCACTACCACATACCCACAAGTAATTCCTGTTCTGAACTTTGTGTATTTTTGCGTAAGCTTTAATATATGTGTACTTGTAACACATTTATTATTCAAGTGTGTACTTACAAATGATGATTGTAATAACAAATAACATAACATTATTTTGTATGTGATATTGTTTATACAAGTGATATCAGACTGTGCAATTCATGTATTTCATTGTCACTGGAGTTAGTTCATTCATGTTAATTTGTCACCATTTATTTATCCATCTCTCCATTATTGGATCTTTAGGCTGCTTCCAATTTGCTGTTACAAATTTCCAGTTTTTGTTCTTTGAGCTAAGAGTGTAAAGTGATGGAATAGGCAGGTTGGGAAAATGATGAGCCTCTTTTAGAAGATATTTCCAAATGAGCTCCAAAGCAGTTACACCAATTACATTCCCATCAGTGAGGCTTGATGTCATTAATCTTGTTAGTTTGGGCTAATCTGAATATGAAGTGATGTTAATTGTTTTAATTTGCGGTTTCCTTATTCAAGTAAGGACTGGACTGAGTTTTTTTAGTTGAATTATTGACTGGCTCAAGTACTTTGCTTGTTTTTTATTGAACATCTTTATCTTACTAATTTTTAATAGTTTATATATCATATATGTAATAGTTTATATGTCATATATCATGGATTATCATCCTTTTTGCATCTACAAATTGAAAATATTTTTCCCTAATCTGAGATCTGTAGTTTAACTTTGTACTTGTTGGTACACTTTTAATATGGTGACCTATTACCAGACCCCTGTGGTCTATGATTCTGTCTCAGTCAAGAAATTCTGCCCTTTTTTTAAGTTTTAGAATTTCAGTTTTTATTTTTAGTCTCTATTCTATTCTATACTTTTATGAATAGTTTGAGATAGAGGTTGACTTTTGCTTTTTTCCACATGGAAAGTCAAATGTCTCAGTACCATGGACTGAATTCATTGCATACTGATGGATACAGCCAGCTCCAACAGGTTCACATATATTTTTCTGGTGCCTTGACTTTCTTGCACTAGTCTATTGCTATTTAAATTCCTTTAGTTTATAAATCATAGTACTAGGAAACATGGGTATCCTCCTATACTTCAACAAAATTACCTCAGTCCCTAATATTTATAAGTTTTATAACCAACTTCCCAAGAACATCTGGTTGACATTCAGAGAACACTGAGTCTGTATATTAACTGGGGGAAACTGAAACTGACATCTCAAAGTTGAGTCTTCATGTCCAACATAGTGTACCTCTAAATGGAAGTTTCCATCAGAGCAAACTCATTGACATTTGGGCACTGGTTTGCCTTCCAGTCTGAGGTGACAGAATCAGCCCACCTCATAAACTTGGCAACTACAGAGCCTCACATCCTCAAAGTAAGGAACTGATTTACAGGTCACATGCTGCTAAAAATCACTTTGATTAATCACAGTAATAAAATCTGGAGTGATGCTCGAGTGCGAAGGGTAAAACCTCATCCACTTCCCCAAATAAAATTAACTTGCTTACTTTGGGGCATAATTACAGTAAGTGATTCTCTGCATGTGATTTCCTCCTTCTGATGAGAATTCAGAAAAGAAAAAGAGCGTGCTGTGACCTTAGTTCTGCTAAGTCTACAATCCTAGTTCTCCCTAAATTCAGCTTAACACGGTATCTAACAGATGAAAAGAAGTAACAAGGAAAAATCACCTATTGTTCCTTCGCAAGTAGCCAACAGTTGTCACTGATCTGGTGCATCTATGGAGTTCCTTTTGTCTTTTTCAGGGATGGGGGTTGGGGGAGGGGGTTGGGATTAGGGGAGGTATTCAATAATCCCTACTGTTGATACCTACCTGGAAGCAGATGCAGTGACCTCACCAATGCTATTTGGTCTTGGGTCCTTGGGCCCCAAAGGCAGGAACACCAGTCAGCATGAGTGGATCTTTCATGCTTTCAGCATTTTCCCTCCCTCTCTCATTAGGGATCCACCAGCATCTCAACCCCAGAATTTTCCTGCCACCACCAACTCAAATCCTCGGAGGCTCTTGATATATCGATATGCTATGGCCCCTGTCCTTCTGAACCTGAGTGTCCACTTTGAATAAAGTTCCCCAAAGTCCTGAAGAGTGAGGGGAGAGGCAGCATTAGTATTAGAATTAGTGAGCCCATGGGGACATCTCTGCTCCCTGCATTTCCGGCACTGAATCACACATTTTAGATGAGTAGCTAAGGTTAAAGAATTAGCTTATGTTCAAAGACTTTCTTCTTCTGAGAAAGAGCACTTTTGAGCTGCTTTCTTTTTAGAAAAAACTTTGAAAAATCTTATGAATATAATTTTGTCAAAAAAGAAAGTAACTAAGAGTCCCTTGCTTTCTCAAACACCATCACCACATCAGTTTGTATAATACCAAAACTTTTCCTGTGCATTTATTCACACACACATATAGTTTTTATCCCATCCCTCAAAAAAAGATGCATAATCTATGCATTGCTCTGCAACTCATTCTTAGCTTCTATTAGATTTTGTTTTACCTCAGGACTTGTAAATGTGTTGACTTACTTTTAAATGCAATGTGGTATTCCTTTAAGTCAATGAATCATAATTTGAATACCCACTGACCTGTTCAAACATTGGGCATGTGCCCAAAATTCACTTTATAGATAGCATTACATAAACATTTCTTTACTTGCTTTTTTATGTACAAGTATGAGGAAACAGGTTTTGCTATACACAGAACTAGATGTGATGTTGTTCAGGCAAATACTAGAAAAATATTGATAAATTATTTAGATGAATGTGGGAGAGGGATAAAGAAAATAAAGTGTAACTCATAGAAAACAGCAACAGGAAGATTGCTATGAATCCCATGACATCAATAATCAGTTCAAATGTTCCATTGCACCAGCTAAAAGACAAAAATCTTCAGTGTATAAAAAAACAAGACCCAACCATATGTTGTATATGAGCAGCCTAGTATGAAGTAAAGACTGAGATGACCATCAAGAGATAGAAAAAGATCATGCTAACACTAATCAAAAGGAAGCTGGAACAAGATATTCATTTCAAACAAGTCAAACTTCTGAACTAGGAAAACTACCAGGAATGCAAAGGGGCATTTCAGAATGTTAAAGGGCCAGTTCCCCAAGAAGACATAACAATCCTTTATGTGCACACCTAACAACAGATCATCAAAGTTTGTGAGACAAAATCTGATAGGATTGCAAGGAGAAACAGACAAATGCATTCTTGAAATTGGATATTTAATATCCTTCTCTAAATAATAGATAGATCCAGGAGGCAGAAAACCAGTGATGAGTTAATTGACCTGAGCAACACAACCAACCAAGTGGATTGAACTGACACTTAAAGCACATTCCATCAAACAACAGCAGAATACACATTCTTCCTGAGCTCACATGGCACATTCACCAAAACCAACCATATTCTGGATCAAAACACACACCTTAAAATTTTTTTAAGTATCGAAACCATATGTTTTCAAGTCACAAAGCAATTAAAATAGAAATCAGTAACAGAAAGATATTGGGACAACGCCAAAATATTTGGAGATTAAACAACATACTTCTAAATAACATGAGTCAAAGAAGAGCTCTCCAGAGAAATTTAAGAATATTTTGATCTAAATGAAAATATATCTTACAGAAATCTGCGAGCTGAAGCAAAAGCAATGTTTAGAGGATAACTTGTAGCATTAAAACATGTATTTTGTAAGGAAGATTTTAAATCAATAATCTAAGCTTCTACCTCATGAGGGAAAGAAGAACAACGTGAACTCAAGCAGAAGAAATCAGAGAGCAGAAATCAATGAAAGCTAAAAGAATTAAAAAGTGCTCTTTTATTAAAAACTTTTCTTTTATAAAAAAAATCAGTAAAATTGATAAATATTTAACCAGGCTGATCAAGGGGGAAAAAAGAGAAAGTACAAATTAGACATAGCAAAATGAAAGGATCATCTCTACTGATAGCATGGACATTAAACGGATCCTAAAGAACACAGTACTCGATGAGACCACTTTCATGTAATAAACTGGTATCATTATTCTTTCCTAAAAATAAAATCACAGGGCCCTCACCAAGTTAGGGGTGCCTGCACCACAAGTCCTCTGTATGCTCCTGTCCTGGCCAAAGGCCAGAGAACCAGAGCAAGAAGTGGGGACAACCATGTTCTCACATGAGTTGGCAGCCCTCTCCTACCGTAAAACACTGCCAACTTCAATTGCAAAGATGAAACAAAATGCAGAAACTTTACTGTTTGGCTTGAAGACCAGAAAATCAGACACTACAAGATAGAAGATAAAGGGAATTGAAGAAACATCTACTGCGGTGAGTCGCCCAAGTTCTTTGAAGAGTAGCTCAGAAATTGAACCATCCTTTCAAGATTCAAGATTGACAAGAAGCAACTTGCTGACTTCTTAGTTTAGCGATTAGGACTTGAGTGTGGAGATAATGCTGAAGAATACAAGGACTCAGCACCTGATAATGCAAAAAATGCTGATGATGCAGCTAAAACTGCAGAACCATTGGGCAACTTTGGATTTAATTAAACTTGATATTAAACCTTATGTTATGGATTTGGCTAGCCTTCCCAAATTCAGCATCAGAATAAGCACCTGGTAAAGTTTAAGGCAATTAGCATTTTGGTCCAGGAGCACCTGACACAGGATGCAGTTGCTAAAGCAAATCCAATGAAAGCAGGCTTTCCCTGTTGCTTAGGAAAGTGCATTGTTGGTTTTGAGAGAGTACTTAATGAAGTGGCTGAATTCCACAACTACCGCATACAGACAAGTTCAGAGAGCTACAGAGCTGCTACAGCTAAGGTAGCAGCAGCTCCTCAGGCAATTATTGTCAATTCAAAAACAGACAGCAGATTGAGGAAAGCTGGAAGGCAAACATTTTCAGGATTTCAGCTTCTCACCTACTTAGCACAACTGGGAACTGTGTACACGCTAGCAAGTGTTTGAAAATCAAATACCACATTTTCATGTTATATGAAAGGAAAGAAGGTTAGCACCCCCCTTGACAAGGATGGAAAAGGCTTCGGCCCACAACAGGCATATGGTTAAGGCATTGCCACCTACTTGGTGGCATCTAACCACTGTTTAAAAAAAACAAAAACAAATATCACATTTTCACATTAGGAATCCCAGAAAACCGACTTTGTATACAATACAATCTGATTTCAGATTTACCGTCATTGTTTTTTCTTTAATAAATTCAGGGAAAGAGACAAAAACAGCCAAAGATTCCAACACCCCACACATCTCCCCTCCCCACCATATTCCCTTTACCTGAGGGACACTGAAACAGGAACATATAAATGCCAGGGAAATCATGCTACCTCAACAGACATCAGTTTCTCCTACATTTCAGCCCAATTATCCTAAATTTTCACCACTTAAAAAAAAAAAGTTAAAGAAGGCTCACTCCCCCCAAAACCCCCCTAGTGTGTTGTGTGCCTGCTCAGGTTCAGGATCAGCACAGGGAAGGAGTCAGTCAGAGTGGTTTGAGGCATCTGCTTTGATGGCTAGATTTCTCTTCTTTTTCAATGAGGTGTTCTGTGGTAGAATAAACAAATATAATCCCTAGAATGAAAGAACTGGAGGACATTAGACACCTGGAGCTAAAAGTCAGAAAACAGATGGACAAGCATTATGAACAGCAGAATGGACAAGAACAGAATCTGCTTATAGGCCGGGCACCGTGGCTCGTGCTTGTAAGCTTCAGCCTATGAAGCG
>PVHY01015802.1:0-35181 GCA_004024945.1 Uropsilus gracilis
AGCTTCCCAGGTAGCTGGGATTACAGGTGCACGCCACCACGCCCAGCTATTTTTTGGGACTAGATCTCGTTGTGTTGCCCTGAGCGGGACTTGAACCATGATCCCTGGACCCGGCCTCTTCACAGGCTGAAGCTTTCAGGCATGAGCCACTGTATCTGGCCTTGTTTTTAAGAACTAAACAGTAAGAAAGCTAAAATCCAGTTTAAAAAAGGGCAAAAGATTTGAAGATAATTCACCAAAGAACACAAAAAGCATTATTAGCTAGTCAGCATTATTAGTCATCAGAAATAGTCAGCATTATTAGCCATCAGAGAAAAACAGGTTGAAACCAGGATGATATGCCACTTTGCCTCCATTGGAATGGCTGAAATAGAAGTGCTTTAATCCCAAGTGCGGACCTGGAAATACAGCTATGAATTTCTCATACTTTGCAGGTGGGAATGTAAAGGGTATGGCTACTGCAGAAAACAGTTTGACAACTTCACCCCTCAGATAACCCACAATCATGATTTATCTGAGTATCTAAAGATATGAAAACTTTCATATCCACTAAATTTTAAAACTGGTTAACAACCCAAATGCTCTTTAATATCCACATGACAGAATACTGCTCAAGAAGGCAAGGGACAAACTGTTAGTATTCAAAACAATCTAGGATGCTCTCAATATGATTCCATTTAGCAGCATTCTTGAAAAGATGGAAAAAGGTCTGGGGTTACAGATGAGGTGATGTATATCTATAAAGGGGTAACAAAAGGGAGCTGCTTTGGGTGATGGGTCTCTCTTAGATCTTGATTACATGATGTACATGTATTAAAATTCATAGAACAATATATTAAGTCAATTTTATTGTATAATAATTTAAAAAGTACAATTCCTTATTCCACAAATATTTTGAGTGCCTATTCCTTTCTGGGCACTGTGCACAGATAGTATGTGAGGGTCCAACCATGAAGAAGCATCTGTGTGGGAGATTGTGTGGGAATCCAGTTGTGACACAGGGCTATGACAGGGCTGTGGAGTGTGGCCATTCCCCAACATGTGGAACCAGGAATATCTGCTTAGGGGCAGGGCATCTGAGTTCAAAGGAGGAAAAAGCGGCATTCATTTACTCAGCCAATATTTATTGAGTACCTACTATGTGCAAACGCTGTCCAGGCCCTAGGGCTACTGCAGAGAACATGAACGCCCAGGTCCCTGTTGTCAAGAGGCTCCAATATCCACTAGT
The DNA here is from genome assembly GCA_004024945.1 of Uropsilus gracilis. NCBI lineage: Eukaryota > Metazoa > Chordata > Mammalia > Eulipotyphla > Talpidae > Uropsilus > Uropsilus gracilis. The sequence goes on from PVHY01015802.1 coordinate 1,229, forward strand.
AGTGGGATGTGAACAATAAACATGTCACCAAATAAGAACTTCAGCAAGATGCAGCTCAAGGAAAGTGCCTGTAGGGAGAATACTTTAAAATGGGTGAGTGGGAAGGCCTTTCAAGGAGGTGACATTGGAACAAAGGAGGGATGGGTATGGCACCCTGAGTGATGCAGGCATGAGAGCTTGAGAGGTGCTGTGTTAGAAGGCCCGGGTAGAAGGCAGAACAGATGCAAAGGTTCTGAGCTGGGAAGGATCTTGAAGTATAAGAAGGACTGAATAAAGACCAGTAGACAAGGGGGCTGGGGGAGGTGGGTGACAGGCTGACCCTGCACAAACAGTGGTATGTTGGTTCATCACAAGTGCCAGCTCAGGGAAGAAAGGCTAGAATGAAATTGTCTAAAACCCGGGTGCTGGGGTTTCTTGGGGCTCACTTAGGGATTTTCCAGAAGCCAGTCCATGTATCCATGTGTGCTTCTTCCATGGATATGTGATGGGATGATAACTGCTAGCTTGGTATTTATCTAGAACTTTGTGGATCATGAGTCAGAAGGAAGTGGCAAACTCCCCACTTGGTCACTCACATCATCTCACCCCATACCCTGGGGACCCTAGGACAAACAGGACAGCCTAGGGTCCCTTGGGAGGTGTGTAGGTCTGGAAGAGGGGGGGCAAGAAGAGCCCCACGGTGCCAAACCCACATACTACCACAAACACCCACAGGAACAGACGGTCAACCACCATGGCCATGTACTTCCAGTCTTCAACAACCTGCAGGCAGAAGGAAGAATCGGTTATGGGGGGCCCACTTGAAACTCTTTTATTTTCTTGCCTTCCCTAAACTGGGCCTTCACTCTGGCCAGGGATCTCAGCAGCCATTCAGGACTTGGGAGGGGTGAGCAGCAGGCCCTCAGTCTACATCTCCCTGATCCCCTGAGACATGGCAGAGCCAGAGGATTCCAGTTCCAGGACAAGATTAGGATCCCAAGGATTGGTACCACACATTGTAGTCTGAAGCCACACCTAATCATAAGTAAGGAATGAGATCTGCACATCACCAGGCCCCCTCTCTCATTTCCACCCCAAGTTCCCTGCCTGAGTTGGCTCCAGCTAAGGAAGGTTTGGGGCTCACAGAACTCAGTGGGGTAAGAAGTGGGGTTTATAGAAATTTGGAAAGTCTGCTGTTTGTTCATTACTGTGCAATTCAGTCTTGTTACGAAGACGTCCTGCTGCATCACCTGGGTCTCTCCTCAAAGTCAGTAGTGAAGTGCCCTGCCTGCTTTCTTTGCTGAGGGAGACCCAGGTAACAGGTTCCTTTCTCCCTGGCCTAGCCAAGTCCATCTGTGCACTTTGGCTACCAGAGCTGAGAAAACTGACAAAGGCTCTGGCATTGGGTGCTCAGACATCAGTGACTCTGCTTGTCAGGGTCTTTTACTGGTGTGTGTCCACCCTCCAGATCATCCTGTGTGACCAGCCCCACACATGTTACTGGTAGGTCCTGGGGCACAGGAGGCACTGCACCACTCTATACTGGATTTCTTGGGGTTCTTTCAACTTCAAATGCTTTTTTGGGTATGTGTTTGGTGTATGTGCATATGTGTGTATGTGTGTATGCATATTCCTTTTCCACCTTTTATATTTTTGTGCTATTTATAGCACAAAATATATATATATATATTTATTTTGTGCCAGTTAACCACGAGGGAGAATGAAAGTACTGAGGATAAGAAGCCTGGACTTGCTTAGGGATGCATAACTAGAAGTGGGGAAGGCCTCTTTCCTATAGCTAGACATGCAGAAGGTGATCTACCAATAAGTCCACCATTTGCTAGTGCCAGCAAGGCACTGGGAAGGGCAAGAAAAGGACACCAGAAGGATTTGGGTATGGAGCTTGTTCTGCTCAATGCCAGCTGCGTGAGCTTGGGAAAGTCAGCAAGTCTCTCTGAGACTAATATAAAATGTGGATTTGAGAAAATTCCCACGTTATGATTCCTGCAAGGGTAGCAGTAACATAGGTCAGGTCCTAGGAGAGCCTGCTGGTTAGAGCATAATGAACACTATTTATTATAATAATGGTGGGTCTTGCTTGGCTGTTCCCTCAAGAGCCTTTTAATTAATTGAGTTAGAAATAGCAGGAGGCCTGTGAGTGAGTGCCAAATGCGTGATGAGACCTATAGAAGAGAGAGCTCGAGATGACTGCTCTTCAGACAGGGTGCAGGAGACCAGCCCTTCTTGACTGGGATCTAATTTATAAAACACGCCCCCAGGAGATCCTGGTTCAGTCACAACAGATGGCCCATCCCAAATATGTATTTTGTAAAGTCGTCCAAGTGGTTCTTCTTTAGTCAGTTGGACCCCATGCTGCAGATTAGTACTTGGGGTTTGATGAATCCAGCGAGGTGGGGTTACTGACTGGTCTAAACTAAAGAAAGCACCATCAAATTGATTTTTCAGAAAGTGAAATCTGATAGTCCAAGAGAGTTGTGCGTCTCAAACTGGAGTGCATCTGGAATCTCCTGTAATTTGATGAAAATTCGGAACACTTAGCCAGTAGTGCCAGGCTGAAGACTGAAGCTGCATTTCTAACCAGCTACCAGGCATTACATGTGTCTGGTTTGACAATACATTTTGGCTGAGAAGCCAGGGTGTGGAAGGGGCCTCACATCCTACATTGCGTTTGCTAGCAAGCCATAACCCTCTCCTTCCTTTCTCACAGCATAATTCTAGAGTCTTTCCAGACTGCTCTTTCCTCTCACTGTTGACTAATGGAATTCCAGTATGTCCCCTAGAGACAGCAACTGGGGAAGACAAATTCCAGAAAGATAGGAACAGAGATGATTTCTTGCCTAAGACCTGTGATGATGTAAACCATCTAAAGAAGCTGATGTCATCCTTTGAAAGAGGTTAAAATAAGAATATTCACAGAACTGTGAAGCTGGTTCTCCTGCCTAATGCAGAAATGTGTGTGAAAGTTCTAACCATCACATCACACCATGTTCAGTGACTATCAAATTGTGCTTTGAGGCTTTATTGGTGAAGCAGTTTGAAACAACTAAACATGCATTACGGTATCCTGTGAAAATAAACCAAACCTCTTTTCCAAAATCTGTTATTGTATTGAGAATTTGTTGCACAGGTGAGAATTTTTTTTTTTTTTGAGAGGTCTTGCTATTTTTGCCCGTAGAACCACAGGTTCTCGTTGCCCAGGGTATCACAGACTCAAGCAATCCCCAGCCCCAGCTTCCCAGGTAGTTGGGATTACAGGCATGCGCCACCATGCCCAGTTATTTTTTTGGAACTAGGTCTCCCTACGGGCCCCACGCGGGACTCGAACTGCAATCCCTAGCCCCAGCCACTTCATAGGCTGAAGCTTATAGGCACAAGCCACCGTGTCTGGCTTGGTGAGAATTATTTTAATCTATGTTTCCCCGTGCCTAAACTTTATAAATGCTCGATGGTTTCTTGACAAATTCCATCAGGATGGGGCACCCAGGATGGGAGCCATCCCAACGACCTCTCTTGAGGTTGTAGAAAGCATTTGCACACCCACAGCCTCTGCTTCCAGGGAACCTGCACCCCTCTTCTCTGCCTAAGGGCTTTATGCCGCACCATGGGTAGAACCTGGACAGGCAGGAAAGTAAGTACCCCAGAGTAACCCTCAAACCCTGTCAATTGGGATAATAAATACCAGCTCCCTTCCAGAATCTGACTTTAGGTTCCCAGGGGTCCTCAGACGTGGCAGGGATTGAGCCCCCAAAACTGTGTATCCTATTCATTAAGACCCATGCTGCTTTCCACCCTTTGCTGTTTTACATTTCTACTTCCTCATTGTGTTGCCTTTGAGAATTGACCCCAGGTCCTCATCTAAGAGTCTGCTTTGGGGAAGCCAGAAATAACCAAGTAACACCTTCCTCTCCTCTCTACCTAAAGCTAAACAATCACCCCTTTTAGTGTTGGATACCTTGCTCAAGCAAAGAGTTTGAACACTCTTGCCCTACAGAAATGAACTGTGGAAAAGACCGACAACATGGTCAGAGCCCCTGTCTCTGGGTGGGGGCTGGACTCTACTCACACTTTGGTCTTCGTCGTCACTTTGCATGTGCTGGGCGATGAAGCTGACACCCTCAAGAGCTTCCTGTACGTGCTGCTGGAACCTCCCTGTAGACCTCAGGCGGAAATCCCTGGGGATCCCCTCTGAATCTGAATCCTGTGGAGATTTGGGGTCTGCAGAGGCAGGGTTCACGAAGTACATGGAATTTCCATAGAGGTGGGTGGAGCTGGCGGGTCCCATGGCGGAGGTGGAGGTAGAGGTCTCGGACCCCATCTGGCGAGGCTGGAGGGCTTGGGAAGCCTTGGTAGAGCTGCCATTGGGACGCTTCATGAAGAGGAAGGTGGGCAGTTGGTGGAGGAAGCAGCGTTTCACCCAGGGTGCCATGGTGTGTGTGCTGGGTGAGCGGTGGTGCACATTAAGCACGCAGACGCTGGTGACAATGGAGAAAGTGACAAGCACCATGGTGAACATGAGGTACTTGCCGATGAGTGGCACATCCAGGGAGGTGGGCGGCACTATCTTGGAGATCAGCAGCAGGAAGACGGTCAGCGCCAGCAGTACAGAGATGCACAGCGTCATCTTCTCACCACAGTCGGATGGCAGGTAGAAGACTAGGATGGCCAGGGAGGTGATGAGCACGCAAGGGATGATGAGATTGATGGTGTAGAAAAGTGGCTTGCGTTTGATGATGAAGTCGTAGGTGACGTCCACATAGCGGGGGTCATGTGGGTTCACAGTCCTTCGCCCTGGGAGGGCCACAATGTCCCATTCGCCACTGGGTGTAAAATCATCCATGCTGGCCATGGGTGACTTGAGTACCATATCGATCTCTGTGTGGTCATAAGTCCAGGAGCGAAACTTGAGGGTGCAGTTCTGCTGGTCAAAGGGGAAGTGCTTCACCTCAATCTTGCAAGCACTCTTGTAGATGGCAGGGGGCAGCCATGAAATGCTGCCATTGGAGCAGACCACTACGTTGGCATAGAAAGAGACCTCATAGGTGCCGTCGGCACTGGGGTAGGCCAGGCATAGAAGAGAAAGTAGGAAATCCATGGATTAGGCCTGGCCTGGTAACAAAACTCACCATAGTCCTTCACGATCATGTTCATGAACCCCTCTATCAACTCCTCAGCCCCCCCACCCCAAGCCCTCACTGAAAAACTCTGCTTACTTGACAACTAGAAAGCCCTACCATGAATCAAGCCAAGGACCTCACGTGCTACGGCTAAATGAAGCTTCATAAGGGTGCAGTGAGGTTTACTATTACCCCCATTTACAGATGGAAAAACCAAGTCTCAGGAAAGTTAAATGACTTCTTCAAAGGCAGAAAATTAATAAGCAGCTGATATTTGAAGATGGGTCTTCCTTCCCTAGGCCACACATTTGTCATCATTTCATGCTTCTGCTGGTATAACTACTACCTGGGATGATGGTCTTGCACCTTCTGTTTTATGAAAGTAAGCCAACACTGACAAAGTAACTGAGGGTCAACAAGAAAGTGTGGAGGACAGAAAGCACTGGGCGGGGATCAGGATCTTGGCCCTGGTTCCAAACAGTACTAAATGGGTCACTAGTGCTACCACACCTCCAACCCTCACCCCAGACCTTGTCTCCCTGTCTAACTAAGGGTTCTGGCTCAGCACAGCTTTAATTCCTCTTCTGACCGGATGGTCCAGAAGTATGGGTGACACACAGGGAGGCCCAGAATGAACTCAGGAATGGAGAATCCCAAAAGATGGTTCTGCTGCCGCGGCAGAGCCTTCACCATTTTGGTCAACCTTGCTACTTACTTGTTGTAAAGCACGATGTCAGGCAGCCAGACACGCTTTGCGGGGATTCTCAAGATGTTCACACCCTCATAGTGGGAGCTGTTCCATGCCAGGCGGTAGTCGGTCCATTCCTGAGTAGATAGTCCCCTCTTTACCTCTACCATTGACCCAGAGGAGACCCCCACTCGGGCTAGGGACTCTGCAAGGCACCTACCTGATTCAACCAAACGTTGGTGGTCATGATCTGTTCCCGCTCATTCTGGGAAGGGAAATGGACTGTCAGTTCATCAAGTCAGAGGAGCCTCATGCACAAGCCTGCTTTGTTACACAGATACTCTAGCTCTGTCCATGTGACTGATTGCAGGCCCAACAGCTCTTGGATGGTTCAAAGATAATTTACACAGAGTATGTCTGAGACAAAGCTCACACTCTTCATCCAAAACTGCCCAACCCCTCCAAAGGTGGCTTTCATCCAAAGAGAAAGCCCAATCCTAGCTCCTTGCTCCCCAGCTACACTTCTTGTCTCTTTGCTCCTGCTTTTGCTCACACTGTTCCCTCTTCCTGGAAGCCTATAGCACTGACTTTCCCATTTGGTTCAGCCATCAGATATGTCACTATATCAGTCTTCACTGACTTTCCTACATAACTAACTTTACTTTACTCCATAGCTTTTATCACAGCACACAGCATCTATTTGTGTATTGCCTGTCTCATCCTTCTAGAGCCTGTGTTCCTTGAGGGCAGAAAGCACCTAGAAGAGTATCTAAGACATGTCAATAACTTGATATTACTTTCTGAAGAACAAAGAATCCTATCATAATAACTCACCTGAACCACTGCAAGACTCTCCCAACAGGTCGTCTTTGCTGCATGCAAGTACGCCCACACTCCTAATCTTTCGTCTCCGTAATCAGCTAGAATAGACTTTCCAGAGTTCTGACCATTCTCCCTCTTACTCCTATTTCTACTCAGGCCAGTTCTATGGTTCCTCACATAGAATAAAAATCTAACTCCTTCAATTAGTTTGAAAGGTCTTGCCAAGTCCCCCAACTTCTCCACATTTCATTCTAAGCTTGTCCTTCACTAGTTCTGTGCCTGTGTCTGGTATTCTTGATAGGTACCATTTTTCTGCCTCTTTCTACTGACATTCTGATCTCAGTTTGGGATCTCAGTTCCTCAAGGAACCTTTTCTGAACCCTCAAGCATTAGCTTCCAGTGACAGGGAGCCAAGTAACATTGGTTTAAGTGTATTTCTCTCTCAAATAACAGTTTGGTCAGATGTAATGGCTTCACTCCACAAAGTCCATGAGAACCTGGCAGTTTTCTTCTCTACCCTACCTAGAGTGTGGCCCACACCTGCATGACTGCTGCTGCTCCAGCCATTGCATCCACATTCCAGGCTGTTGAGGAATGTGGGGAGAGGATAATCATCTTGTTTTAATTTGTTGTTATGCCTTTTATACTTAGTGTAGTTGCCAACACATTTAGGTTTAAACCTACCATTGATCTGCTTTCTGTTTATTTCCTTTTCTCTCTTTTCTTGCCTTGTTTTGGATTACTTTGTTATTCCTTTTATCCCTGTATTAATATAATTTTTTTAGTAGTCACCCTATGCATATGCATAGGGATAAATATGCATATAATGGACTTTAAAAAAAATCTAATACTTGTAAGTATTTTTACCAGTTTCAGAACAAGGCATGAACTTCAGTTTTCAACATCATCTTTCTCCTATTGATATCGGGAATATTTTGTCATATATTTAATTCCAAATATAATAAAAACTAATAAGATCTTTTTTTTTTTTTTTTTTGCTTCAGACTGCCAATGTAAATTCCATTTCACCCATATGTTTATTATTAGATGTGCTTCATTCTGTGCCTACATTTTGTTTCCATCTGGGATCTTTGTCCTAATGGCTAAAGAATATCCATTAGCATTGGGCCTTCTTATGCTAAACTCTCTAATTTTTTTTGTCCAAAAACATCTTTATTTAATTGTCATTTTAAAAGTATGTTTTCACTGATTTTTGTTACTAGTCTTGTAGGTTTGTTTGTTTTTTTCTTGCAGCACTTAAAAAAAAGTGATTCAATTTTCTGACTTCCATTTTCAACTGTTATTTTTTGTTTTTGTTTTTATTTTTTGAGACTAGGTCTCGCTATTTTTGCCCATAGAACTGCAGGCTCATGTTGCCCGGGGTACCATGGACTCAAGTTATCCCCAGCCTCAGCTTCCCAGGTAGCCATGATTATAGGCATGCACCACCTTGCCCAGTTGTTTTTTTGGGGACTAGATCTTGCTGTGCTGCCCCACGCAGGACTTGAAGTGCAAGCCCCAGACCTAGCCGTGCTCCATAGGCTGATGCTTACAGGCACGCGCCACTGTGCCCAGCTTTCAACAGTTAGCTTTATTTTTGTTCCTGCCACGCCTTCATTCACTCTCCCCCAACTCTTCATTTCTTTATTTCCATTCCTTCTCAAAAGTTATGTACTCATGCTAAGACTTGACTTTTCATCACATACAATAAAATCGTTTGTGTTTTCATCCTTTTTTCTCCTGATCGCTGTCTGAATATTCTTTGCTGACTTGTCTTCTAGTTAGTTCATCGACCTCTTCTGCTATGATTAAATCTAGCCACGATTTGACCCTTTCCATCATTAGATCTTTTTTAAACATAGGAATGGCTTTTAAGAAATTTCATTTGTTTCTTTTTAATAGTAGTAAAGTATATTTATCATACAATTTGCTCTCCTAATGACAGTTATTTTAAAGTCTATGCTTGCTGATGACACTATCTGAGTCATATGTGTCTGTTTCTATTATTGACTTTTTTTCTTGGTCTTACTTTGTCTTGTCTAATTGTGAGCTTAGTAGATTTTTATCTGACTTCACTGTCTCCAGTCCATATTGACTCCACTTTATGCAGACAGTAGCCCATAGGCAATCACTCTAAACCACTTTGCAATTGCAGGGCTTCAAAGCAGGTTTCAGGTTTTGCGCAGGAAGCCAGTCAGGATATAATTTGTTTCCATTCTTAAGGGTGGTTGTTTCAAGGTTTCTACAAAGTTTCTTCCTTAGTGGGGCTCATGATTCCAGACTTGTGGGAATGCCAAGTGCCATTAAACATGTAGACTCTTAGCCCCCACTAAGGACTCTACTTCTTCACCTTTTGCCCAGTGCTGTTTACCAAGCATCACATTTGGGAAAAGCATCATAGGTGGTCAGGGCACCTGTTGTGAAGACAACCAGTTGCTGGGAGTGTTAACTTTTTATTGTGGTTTTCCATAACAATTCACAACAAGCTATCTGCTATATAGAGGATTGAAAGTGTTCACCTGTCCGAAAATTGTCTTAGTTGAGGTATAATTTACATACAGTGAAATGTACAGATTTAACAAATGTTTTACCCTTATAGCCTTCCTTGTAACCTTTCAAAGCACAGAACATCTCCATCACACGGAATATTCTTTTGTTCTTTAGTCCTGACCCTTACTCCCCAGCAGCTGCTGAATGTTCTTAAGGATGTTGCTCAGGACCCCAGCCTCCCCTACAGAGCTGCTTCTGGGGGCCGGCTTGCTTTACCCAGCACCTGCCTTCACCTCAGAAACCTTCATCTTTAAATGGGTTATACCTATTAACCAAATTCCTCAGAAAAACCAAACCCTGAAATATAGAAGGAAAAAAAACTAGCATTTGTTCTATATACAGCTTTCAGGATCATGACAGCCACCCTGAGGACAACTGGCAAGGAGGCTGGTGGCCATGTGCCCTCCTTTGGTAACTATTACCTCATGGGCACACAGAGCATATCTCGTGGGGGAAGTCTGAGCCTGGGAATGTGGCTGAAGAGGCCTGCCAATCCACCCCCAGCAGGCGGCAACTGCAGAGCAGCAGCTGGGCTCATCCCTTTCAGCAAAAAGCCCTTGTCTGCCAGTACCACTCAGACTCTGGTGTGGACGAGGGCTGGCCAGAAGGCCTTATTCCTGCTGGCCAACCTGTGAAAGAAGGACAAACAGCACAAGGTTCGTTCTTCTCTACTGTGCTTCTTCCCCAGAGAGAGAACCTGCATCTCCAAAACCTCTTGAGAGCTACTCATTACAAGAGCTCCCAGGTGTGCAAGGGAGAGATGCTAAGGTGCAGGAACCAGCCACAGGATCAGAAGAAGTGCAGTCCCTCGTCTCTCTCCCTCCCTATGCCTGGATGTTGTCCCTTAACTGCTCTTCCTATGCTGCTCCTCTTGGCACTTCATTGAAGGCTGCTTCCAGCCTTGTGACTGGGGACAGGGGAAGCACTACACAGGATAGGTTTATAATAAGCAGTGGTCTTCTCAGGTGCCCCCAACACAGAAAGAGCAGCGGGGACAAAAGGATCTCCCTGGCACCTCAGCCTTCTCAGTACTCCCATCCTTGCCTCACAGCCACACCTGAACACTCTACCTGTGAATTCTGCCACCCATCTCTCCTGACCTGTGGCTACTGCTGTCACTGGACCAGACTTTTGTTCACCTGCTAGATCAGTGCAGTGACTGCCTCTGGTTCTGTGCTACCCCTGGGCCTCCACGCATACCAGGTCCCCACCTTGTTCCCAACTACCCATCAATTAGAGTATACAGGGTCTTCTGTTGAGCAGACTAGGGGAAATAACAAGGTAGTTCGTGAGGACAAGGAGTGATGGCACGTTGGAGGCTCGGTTGCCTGTGGTGAACCAGCTGGATCCCCCACCAGTGGTCATCCCCCTCTGATATCTTCTTTGTTAACGAAACCATGACCTTGTTAGTTGTGGGTTACTTAGGAACTTCACGCGCCCTTCTCCCACTTGCTGGTTATGTTTTGATAAATGTCAGTCCACTGTGGCAGGAAAGTCCATTCCTCCAGCCAAGTACTGGCTAGGGCCGAAGCATGTGCAGTACCCCTGGCTTCTAAGATAGGAAGCTGCAGAGGGCAAGTCTGGAGGAAGCTTTTCCCTACAGTGAAAGTGTGCGGCAAGAAAGATTTGCCATTTCCTGCCAGCAACATTGTCATGTGAGGATGGTAGTTTTGGTGCTTAGGAGTACAAGGCAAAAACAAGAGAATCACAGAGCACTTACATCACTGACTACCTCTTAGGAGTCCGACACTACTTAACTACTGGTCTCAGCACTGAAATGATTATCTGTGCTCTTGTTAGGTGAAATAAATGACCCTGTTGCTTTAGACTTAAAGCAGAATTGTTCTGAGATTATGACTTTGCAGGCAGTTCCTGCTGTGGCACAGGGAGCACAGTGGGGAGCACACTGAAAGCAGGGGTAAGCATATGCAGAGGCAGATAGTATTATTGGAATGAAAGAATCATTACTCAATTTAGAGCCAGGGCCCTAAAGTTCAGGCAAATTTCTTAATTTATGAGTATGGAAAAAGATCAGATGAACCAGGTGGAACCTTAACCAGAAGTCTGGGTGAATCCAAGCAGTAAAACTCAAGTTGCCTGATGCTCAACGCTTTACACTGACTGGCTACCCCCTTTTCCCAAAGCCTGGCATTGCCCCTGAAAACCCACACTGTCTTCTTCCTTAAGCCCCAGTTACCTCAGCACCTACCACGCTGATGAGCTGGGCCAGGATTAGCTGTAGTTTGATGGAGATGAGCTGCGAGGAGCTGGTGGCTGGGCGGATCAGATTGTTGTATCGAGTTTTGTTCAAAAGGTCATCCATGAGCTTCTCCTCAGCATTGGCCATGCGACAGTCCCCTGGGAAAACACAGTCAGTCTGGCTGGGCCCCATCCAGCTAACCCAGCGCAGCTGATGACAATGAAGGCTGTTCCCAGGGGCACTGATACAGCTCAAGTGCTGGCAAGTAGGCTTCTCCTTGGGGACCTCAAATTGAATAAACCTAAGACAGAGCTCTGTTACCTATCCCCTCCCCCCCTTTCTCTTGTCCTCTCCAGCAATGAATGGCATTCTGCACTCCAGCCATTTAATCCAAAAACCTAGCATCTTCAGATTGTTACCTTGTTCTGTCTGTTCTGCTGTCCAGGTTTCTCCATTTGACATCCCATCTCTACCTCCCAGCCTTGGTCTGGGCTCAGCACCCTACTCTTCCAGTTCCTCATTGTCCTGCCATGACAGACCATGTGATGATATTTTCCTGGGAGACAGCCCTCTCCAGCCCACAGCCTCACTGAGATGGTGGCAGAGTATGGGGCCAAAGCATTGCGGGGACTCCTCAGCCTTGTATATCGACTCATCTTCATCTGACCTTCCCTTTCTTTCACCCTCAATCTCAGGCACTCTGGTAAAGCTCCTTCTCCCCAGGATCCTCCTGGTTCACTTCTGCCTTGGAGCACACTCTTCCTCCCTAGCACTGCTCCCAGGGCACAGCCATCTGAGTGTTTGCCCTGTGTCAGGCCAGGGCAGATGCGCTTCTGGCCTCAGGAGCCTGTGGTGCTGAGGGAGAGTTTGTGTGCAGTGGGTGATGGTCTTTCATAAAGAAGACAGCAGGATTAGGCTAGGAATTTTCTTGGTTGAGAATTGGGCCTATGGTGTGTAAGGTGCCTGGAAGACACCAAAGGGAGGGCTCAGCTGCCAGTAGATTCCTGTGCTGGAGTTGAACAGAGGCCTTGGCTCAGGACCATGCCCATAATCCAGCTAATACAGGCTCCTGTGGGGAGTCTGACCTGGCATCCTGCAAGCCCTCCCCTAGTCATGTGGTATTTGGATCTCTGAGCCCTCTCCCTCACAGATTTGGGGGTAAAGGGGAAGTTTAGAGGCCCATGTTATTTCCACAGGTGTCTTCAGGAATAGTGTGGCAGCTGTGGGCAGCAGGGGAGCATTTTGAAGAGAGACACTCAGAGGAAGGCCAGGGTTCTGGGCAGAAAGAACAGGGAAAGAGATGGGGGACATAGAGGGAAAAAATATGGGGGGCAGAGAGTAGATGGGAAGTAAATAAGAAGTAAGAGAGACTGAAAAAAAAGGGGCTCCTGCACTCCCCAAGTCTTTACAGGACTCTGATGCCATCTTCCTGAAGAGTGCTCACTGAAGCTTCCCCATGCCTTCTTCTGTGCCAGGCCAGAGAGCCCAGAGCAGGAATTACCCAGGCAGAGCAAGTGAGTTCTTAGGTGGGTACTGTGCTGGACATGAGGCCCTGGGAGCAGTCATTCCCTGCCTGCCCCATGCATTTTCCAATCCGTTGCCCATATGGAGTACATGCAATATTTAGTGCTGTTGAAGATGCTCCTACACACCTGCTGCCTGGTGTCCTTCTCCCAGACCACCTCTAGCTACCAGAGGGGTCTTGTGATGGATGCTTGGCTTAGATTATGAGCCACACTTCTCAGACCCTGGGCCCTGCCCAGAGACCAAGTGCTTAAATTCTGTGGAATCCAACCCAGGGCCTGCCTAGAACCTTCTCACCACCCACTTGTGTGTGTGTGTGTGTGTGTGTGTGTGCCAGTGGACTCCTGCGCTAGAGCTAAACAGAGGCCTTGGTTTAGAACTATGTTCATGACCTAGATAATACAGGCTCCTCTGGAACATGAACACACACACACATACACGTTATTAAGGCTGAGCAATTATTTCATAAAAGGGTCATCACTTGCCCATCCCATGTGGCATATCTGAGGCAGCTCTGGAGTCACAGTCTGCAGCTCCTGGCTCCAATAACATGGCACTGCGGAGGCTGATTCATCTGGGTTCCCAAGAGGCTAAGTGTGTTCCATCCTGAGTCCACAGGGGCTTTTTGGCCTGTCTTGCCTCTCGGGCCTCTAGCTGACCCTGTAGGACCTTCCCTGACCTTTGTGACCAGCTGTGAGCTCTGGAGTCAGAAGTTCTAAAGACTTTGGATGCTTTATACCATCCCTCTATTTCTTGTCTGGAGAAACTGAGACCAAAGAGGGGAAGGAACTTGCTCAAGGACCTCCATCCAGCAAGTCAGGGGTATAACCTGGGCTAGGTGCCTCTTCCCGACAGAGGAGCTCTCCTAGGCCCATGCTTTCCTTGGAGTCCTTGATGGCCTCCTGAGAACAGACGGCCCCAGACACAGTGGTGTCCAGAGCCCAATATGTTTTGTGCCTGCCCCTGTGTTTGTACTGGGGGTGAGCAGGAGTTGACCAACAGAGTTGCTGTGGACTGGATGCATTCCTCCCTGCCCCCAAAGTGGGGGAGAAAGCTCAAAACAACACATTTAGATTTTCTAATCTGTGGCTTTATGCCTGTGAGTTGACGGGGTTCAGAAGACAAGGGCAGGCCTCTCATCCCCAGATAGCAGGGAAGGTTCCCAGGCCCAGTTAGGGGGTCACATTAAGTCAATCAAGGACTGACATAGAGAGGCCACCACTAGGGGTCAGTCATGACTTAATGTCTCCAATGAGGAGTGGGTCCCCAGTATATACAGGGTCTTTCCTCCCTCCCTAGGCATTCTCTGTGGAAAGGGGTTAACAGTTGGTAGGCAGCTATGAATGGAATTCTAAAATGTGTATGTGGACAGTTTGAAATGGCACTTCTGAGTTCAAAATCCACATTAAAAAAATGGAGAAATAATACCCATTGCTTGGAATACAAATTATAGAAAGTAAAAAGACAACAGAATGTTCTTGGCAGTGGGAATGCACAGGCAGAGAAACTTGCAATGGGCCTGGGGAGTCCTTCATTGAGGAAAGGAACAGGAGTTTTGTATTTATTAAAAGCTAGCTATTTATTAAAAGGTAGCTATGGGGCTTTTAAGAAGTTGAAGTTTTACCGTTTACGAAGAGTGCACCACATACTTACTACCAGCAGCTTTTCTGAACATGTGTAAGAGTCACCTAGATAAATGCAGATTTCCAGCTTCTAGTTTCCAGAGATTTTGTTGTAGTAAGCCTTGGGTAGAGCTCAGGATAGTGTACCAGGGTGATTCTGATACAGGGGACACCAGGACCATGCCTGAGAAATACTGCAATTAGCCATTCAGCTAGCTGAATGGCTGGGTATACAGGCCATGAAACAGAAAGGGAAGCTGGGGCTCAGAGAGGGGAAAGGACTGGAACTGAGTCACCCAGCAAGTGTTTACCGAGCCAGGACACACAATGAGTGCAAATACTATCCTTGATGGCAATCCCATTTCCCCAGAGGAACCCTCCACTCCTCCTCCAAGCTCCTGTGGTATCTCTGTTCAAGGAAGATGGAGACCTGGTATTCTAGAAGGGGGGGGAGGTTTCGGGGGACAAGCTGTGGCCAGAGGGTAAACGCTGAGAGTTCTTGGAACTCAAATGGAAAATGAGATCTGGAGAAAGCAATCGCTGATTGACTTTCTCTTCCAGACGTTCCCAATGGCATTCTCCACTTCACCAGTCTAGTCCTCGGGCTGTCCAGGTTGGGCAACTCCGGGGGTGGGTGACCAGAGACGTGGTGCCAGAGAAGTGTGTTTCGCAGGATATTTACCCCTAATGGCTCCACACTCGGGGTGTGGTGGTCTGGGCCGGCCTGTTTCCCTCCGGACGGATCTCTTATTTCTCCGGTGGCAGTATGGGCCCCTCGCTCGAAGCTGAGCAGCTGTTAGATTCCCAGACGATGACACCTCGTATTTGAGGGACCCAGCGTCTGTGTGTGGCCTCCTCGGCGCCCCGGAGCCAGCCGAGCAGCCGGCAGAGGCGACACCCCCCGCGCTGCTGTCCGGCTCGAAGGCGCGGCCACCGAGAGAGGTCCCCACTTCAAGCTCGCAGACCCACTCCCCAGACCCGCCCCCATGCTCAGCCCCGCCTCCGCCCCAGGCCAGTCGGGACACCTCGAGTCACTCCCCCAGGCTCAGGGCACCCCGTTACTTGCCACCTGTGACTAGTCCAGGCGGCTCTGCTCAATCGAGGGCCCTCCCTCTTTTCCCCAAGAGAACTCACCGCACCCGCACAGGGCCAGAAGGAAGAAAAGGATCGGGGGGCGAACGCTCCTCATGACAGGCTGGAGATGGGAGGCAGCCTGGGCGAGTTGGGCCGTCTGACCCGCGGGTACTGGCAGAGAGTGCGCGAATGCCCGCCTAGAGACCCGCAGGCTCGGGCACAGCAGGCACTAGGACGCCGCGGAGAGGTCCGCCCAGTTCGACCTAGGTAGCGATGGTGAACTCCGCCCACCAGGGGGTCGGGGCGGGGCGGGGCGAGAGAGACCAGGGCAGAGACTAGGGCGAGCTGGCTCGCTGGGGGGCGGGGCTGGAACCTCATGCCTTTGGACCAGGCACTGGGGGCTAAACTAGCCTAGGTGCTTCTGGAAGTCTGCGAGCCTCCAACCTTCCTAAAGTAAGGCTTGCAGGACAGCACCCGCTAGGGAGACTGAGGCACAGTCAGTTGCACAAGATCCTTCCACTGTGGCGCAAGTGGAAGTGCTGGGCTTTGCCTGTAATTTAAACTCAGAGATTTACTGCAAAATAGGAGCACTGAAGGGAAAAGGAAGTAAGCCAGTCAGATGGAGTGGAGCCATGCTATCTGCAGACACCGAGAGGGACAGCGCTTAGCAAAAAAAAGAGGGAGTGTGAAATTTGAGGAGGTGGCATAGCTTAACGTCTCATTACCTAAGGGGGGGGTATTCGAAACCAAGCAGGATGATGCCAGTGTTTGCTAGTTGTGTTGGTCAATTTGGGCTGACCAGAGGCAGACTCAAGGGAGCAAGCATCCCCCTTCTCCAGCCCCTAAGTTTTGGAATCATTCCTAAGTTTTAGAAGCAGTAACTTTACACTGGGGTTTGGAGGACCTCACAGGTTAAGCACCCACACCACACAGCCTCTCCTTTGGATCTTGTCAAAATTGGTGTCTCAATCCAGGATCTAAAAGGGCCCCTGGCAGGTTCCCATGGCTCAAAGGACTCTTCCTCTCACTCCAGTCTCTCCCCCTCCTCTTCTAACTGGATCTCTACTGGCAAATCCAAGAAGTGGAAGAGCAAAGTGGTAAGGACTGAATCTGGGGAAAGAAAGACATGTTCACCTAAAAAGACAGCTTTGCCACCTTTTCTCCGGACTCTTAAATATTGCTTTTGTATTGCCTTTCCCACTATCTTTTTGCTGCGATGTGACTGGCATAGTCACATCTGGGATAGGAAATTTTAAAAAGAACACTGCTGAAATGGAGCTGTTTTTTTTTCCTTTGGAGAAAATAGTTTTGAGTGTATTATCTCTTCCTCAAACTACAGCAACAGATAGGCAAAATAGATCAATTAAAAAGACATAGCCAGGATGGAAAATGAGATCTGCAGGAACCAAAATTGATATCGGGTCTAAATGGGGCAGAAGCCTCTAACCAACAAGCCACAGGTTTGCATCACCCTTGCGGAGCAGTTGCCAGTCAAATATGCAGTTCAACAACAGGGTTTTATTAACAAGGGAATTCAACAGGGAAAACGAAAAGTCCTCAAAACCACAAGTGGCCAGTTATCTTACCCCAGTCACCATTTCAATCCCAAAGATCCCAAAGACACATGTCCAAGATGGTGTCCCTTTGCCTCTCCAAAACTGAGGCAGGCACTGCAAAGTCCAGTCTTTCTCCAGAGTCTTCTCTTTGCTTCTTCTCCAGTGTTCCGAGCTGCTCTGCTTCTCCAAGACTCTTCAAATTTCATCCACAATTGCTAATGCACAAATCAGCTTTCCAAATTCCTGGCTATCTCCAGGTACCAGCTCACTAAGCCACCTTGCCGCAGTGCCACTCTCCACATCAACTACTCTTCTGCTGGCCACCATGGTTCCTTGCCACCTCCAGCTCACTCCTCCAGGGAGTTTCCCCTGGCCAGGCCATGTGGGCCTGTTTCACTCCACCATTCTCATCTTCTTTGCTCATCCTTTTTATATGCTCTCTCTTCCTGCTTCCTGTTTCCTCTCATGGTTCTTTCAGACTCCACCCACCAGGGTATTTTGGCGCCAATGCAATATTAACTGTGTCACTACCCTGTATCAAAATCAGAAAAACAAAGTCAATTGTTAGAGAACTAAAGACTGGGACCTACTGGGCCTTGGAAGTTAAAAATGGAGACAGGTCCTCAGCAGGTCCCCCACCCTGAAAGAATGCTGGGGTGGGGAGATGTGCTGAACTGTGGCCTGAGACCCTAACTTTATAGGAGCTCAAGAACCTCTGTGTATCATGGGTAGGGAGCTTGAAAATGCCATAAAACCTGGTAATGCACAACTATATTAGGCAAGCAATGATGGGTGGGTACAAAGAGGGCTGGGCACGGTGGCTCATGCCTGTAAGCTTCAGCCTATGAAGCACCTGGGGCTTAGGGGGTCGCGGTTCGAGTCCCGCCCGGGGCCTGTAGCGAGACCTAGTTCCAAAAAAATAGCTGGGCGTGGTGGTGCACGCCTATAATCCCAGCTACCTGGGAAGCTGAGGCTGGGGATTGCTTGAGTCTGTGGTACCCCGGGCAACGAGAGCCTGTGGTTCCACAGGCAAAAATAGCGAGACCTAATCTCAAAAAACAAACAAACAAACAAAAACAAACAAACAACAACAAAAAAAGAGAGAGGACATTCAAAATAGTCTACATACATTGCAGAAAGTTAGAGAAGTGTGCAGAGAATGACAGAACATTTCAAAGGAAAACAGAAACCCTGGTGCAGACCTGAGGCAATTTGAGCATTAAAAAAATAGTGATAGCTGGGCGTGGTGGCACATGCCTTTAATCCCAGCCTCTGGAGGCCTAGGCTAGGAATCACTTGAGTCCGCAGGTTCGAGACTACCCCGGGCAACATAACAAGACCTAGCCTCAAAAAAAAAAATAGTGATAATTACTCATTGAATAAAATATATCCCTATTGCATGAAGTACATGATTGAAAGTTGGATGAGGTAATGAGATCCTTACATAGTTTCAGAAGACCTCTCTATGAAAGACTAATTATAAGGGGGAAAAGTTAATTTTACAGAGAAATCTGACAGATATCACCAGCAGTAGGCTGAATAGTGTTCCCCCTAGATGTTCTATTTGTGTGTTCTATGGAACCTATGTGTGTTACCTTATGTAGTGAATAGGGCATTGAAAATATGACAAAGAATTTGAGGACAGGTAGAATATCTTGGCCTCTTGTCTTCCTAAAAGGGAAGCAGGGGAACAGAGTGAGAGGATGCCTTGCAAAAGCAGAAGCAGAGTTTGGGGTGATGTAGCTCTGAGCTTAGAAGTGCTAAGATAACCTCCAGAAGCTGACTAAGGCAGCTTTCTTCTTTGAAACCTTCAGAAGGAACCAACCCTACAAATACCCTATAAGACTGATTTTAGACTTTTGACCTTCAGATCAGTATAAAAACAAAACAAAACAAACTATGTTGTTTCAAACCATGACATTTTAATAATTTGATAATTTGTTGTAGGATCAATAGAACACAAAAGTACCATCTTAATCAAGTGCTCAAAAAGTCAAAAAGAATTGAAATTGCATACCACCTGGTAGTGAAGCATGATGACCAGGTGAAAGCATGATAAAGTCTGCCAAAGCCCAGTAACCCAGGGGTCTAGATAAACAACAATCTAGAAAAACAACCCATGACTTACTGAATTAGTTTATTGGTATGCAGCCCAATTTTTCCTTGAATCTTCCTCATTCTGTCCTTGCTACATCAGGCCATGTACTTCCACCAATGACAGCCCACCTGGGACATTAGTATGTATAAAGTATATCTAAACCTCTAACTACCTGTTAGGGCTACTCAGCCTTTGGATCTGCTGAGTCAGTGCCAGTACTAATAAACTTACTTCTTGCCAGCCCTGGTGTCCTCATTTTCTGATTGCCTGGGCCAGGAATGATTCTTGTTGCCTGATTGCCTGCCTCCATAGTTGGAGCAGTGACTAGATACGATCCCCATTCTGATTGCCACTGCTGGGTATGATCTTCATTCCCTGATTGTCAGCCTATAGTTGGAGCAATGGTCAAGTACCATTATCGTTCCCTGATAGCCAGGGCTGGGTATGGTTTTGTTTTCTGATTACCTGCTTTCAGTAGGATACAGTAGAAAAAAAACAGAATTATTTCTGTAACTTTCCTGGCAAAGGTGTGTGATAAAGAAATATCAGACAAACAGATTAAGGGACAGTTATTCTACAAAATAAGTGGCCTGTGACCTTTAAAAAGTATCAAGTTATTAAAGTTAAGGAAAGACAGGAACTTTTTCCTGACAGAGGGACACTAAAAAGGCATCACAACTAAAAGCAACACATTCTAAAAGGATCCTTTTGCTGTATAGAACATGTTGGGAGAACTGCATGAACTTGAAAGGGATCTGAAGATTGATGGTGTTCACAGTGATGCCAGTGTTAATTTATTGACATGGTTATATCTTGGTGCTGTATAATAATATCATTGCAGTAGTGCACATAGACATATTCAGAGATATGGGTACATTGTGTTGTAAATTTGCTTCCAAATGATGTTGGGATGGGAGGAAAAGGTTCTTTAGCATAGTACTTGCAACTTTTCCATAAATTTGAGATTAAAAAATCACTAAACACATGCACACACACACACACACACACACACACACCAGCAAAATGAGAACACAAACCAAGCTTTGAAAATGTGCAGTGCATTCTAAGGCTAAAAGGGCACCAACAAAATTAAGGAGTAGACAAGTGCATTCCAACTGAGATAAATTTTCAAAGAAGTTAGAGAAATATTTTTTAAAGAGGAAAAGCTATCCAACTTATTTCTTAAGGACAATACAATCTTGGTACTAGACCAGAACAAAGACATGTGGAAAACGAATTATAGACCAATGTGATTTATAGGTCTCGCAAGTTCCCCCAGATAGACTCTAGATTTGTGTCTGATGTTACTACTGAGAGTTTGTGAGCTTGGGGAAGGGACTTGACTTCTCTGTACCTCCATTGTCTCATATTTCAAAGGGGAAAATAATCTTCACAATAAATTTTCTAGGATGATATGAAATAATTAATGGGAAATGTCTATTGTTACATAGCTTCTTTCTAATGTTTGCTATAACTAGATATCTGAAAACATTGACTGAAAAACTCTAAATAAAATAACTTCAAGCAGTTGAGACAAAACAAGGCTTATGATAGGATACAAGAGTGAGTCAACATCACTTAACTCCCTATTATCGGAGGAGTACATTACTTATTTGATGCAAAACATTACAAACTAGCTTTCTTGGTAAACACATAGCAATGATGATTCTTAATGACAAAAATTTAGAAGCAATTTTCATCTATGTCACATGTAAGGCCCATGTATGCCTTCCATCATGGTTTCGATTTAACATTAGACTGGAGGTACTAGGCAATGTGTTACATTAAACCTGGGCCTGGCATTTTTTTAGCTACCAAACTTCCAAAAGTCAGTAACTTATGACTCAACTTTTAAAGGAAAAAACTAAAGGAATGAAAGGTAAGACTTGGTAAGGTAAATAATTTGTATTTACAGGTAATATGATTGTCTATGTAGAATATTCAAGAGACTATAAGATGATTTATGAGGACTAGAGTTATCAAGTTTGCTGGACTCAAGATCAACTACGAAAATATCATTAGCATTCCTAGTCATTAGTAATACCAAATTAGAAAATGTAATAGAGATTCTACCCACAATAGTAATAAAACCTGATACTATATCTAACAAAAGATACACAAGAGGTTTCTTGAATATTATAAAAATTCCTGAAGAACTTAAAGGAAGAAGGAATATATACATCAATGGGAGGACTCAAATTATAAATATATCGCTTTTTATCAAATTAATTTTTTATAAATTTGATGCAACACCTATACAAATTCTAAATGGAATTTTTCCTGGAACTTAACAGAATGATCAAAAAATTCACATGGAAACCCAGGGATATTCAAAAGCAGTGCAGCACACCCTAATCCGTCAGCATTATCCATCACCTGTGTCCCAGGGTTTGATGCCTCCAAGAGTAGTCTTCACTCTCTGATATTTTAACAACTGGATCCTTGCTAATCTTGGAAAGATTGCTTTTCCCAGGCTCAATCAATTTCTGGAGTGAATAAAGGATTAACCTACAAGTGCAAGTTTTATGTGCAAACCAATCAATTTGAAGCCCATACCCTTAAACCACCCCCTTATCAAGTCCTTTCCAGTTGGCCCTAATCACTCAGGGCCAGACCCCAGACAACTACAAACAAACCTTTTATCCCTAGAGTTCACAGAAATCATTCAAACAAATCAATCGTAAGCCTGCTCACCTTGTCCTTGCCTTCCTTGTAAAAACCCATTGGAAGCTCAGGGCCGCATTTTCCCCTGGCTCCCTCTGCCTCCTGACTGACCCTGATGCTGTTTTGTGTGACCCTGCATGTTGTGTTTGACTTTGTTTCGAGTGATCTGTATTAAAGACTTCTTTTTGGGTACCAGTTACTTCCACATCTCTGTGTTATTTTCTACTTGATTAGAACAAATCCCAGGTATATTTTATAATAGTGCAGGAGGAATGGGAGTGGGTAAGTTCTTTAGATTTGCCCTCAGTTGGTATCCTCTGAAGTGTGCAGGAGCCCACACTCTGGCTATCCTCATAGCCTCTGTTTTGCCAGTGAATGAAGCTCTGTTTTTTTGTTTTTTTTGTTTTTTCTCTTCCTTTATCTTGCTTCTCTGCTGTCTTACTTGTCCTTTCTGGGATATCATTCTAAAGGAAAACCCTTGTGATATCAGGGGAGGGGTCTTGCAGGCTCTCTTATCCTGAAAAATCCTTATGCCTGCATCAAACTTTGCAATCTAATACAGATCAGGTACAGACCTTTCCTAACACTTAAGCTTCACAGACTCACTAGTTACCTTTGTTATTCAAATACCTGCTACTTGCCCACTCCGGGCCTCTAGCAGCTTACAGAAAGAAAAAAAAAAAAAACTTAGAACTTGCAGTTTATTTTGTGGGATCTCACCATCCACAGCCACCTTACTAAAATTTCAAAGCCAGAACTTTTGAAAGCCAGAGAAAATTGTTAAGTGAACAAACTATTTATTACTAAACAAAGTGATTACCTAAATATGTACTACAAGATAAACATGAAAAACCCAGTATTACCACCATTGTCCAAACTATCTGTCCATTAGTCTTCGACCACCTCACCACCCATCCAATCACAACAGCATGTGTTCCAAACACAGGATGTCCTTCCTTCCTTGGTGTGCTCTGACTTTCTTCAAGTATCTAGTCAAAGGCATGATGTTTTTCCTCTTTTTTCTCCTTTGGCATCCTCTTGAATTTAGGTAATGCAAAAATTCTAAGATACTGGAACCAACAACAGTCCTTTTATTTAGCCTGTTCACAGCTACTCTAAAAGCATCTGAATCAACTGAAGACAAACCTCCAAACTCCTTGATTTCTCCAGCATACACACTCAGCATATGCATGCTAAGTCCATGAGTTCAATTGTCTGGGCTCAAGGTCACGGACCTCAGGCTGCCTGACCATAAGGTGCTGATATCCTCCTCCCCCCCAAATGACTCATCCTGTCTCTGTACTAAACTGTATCTATATTCTCATTCCCTTCTTTTTCCCACCAAAGCCAAGACTCAGGAGGGAGTCCTGTCAATCACAAAAACTTTGTTTTTACTTCCTCCTCCCCTATGAATTCTAACCTTGGAATTTACAATTCTAAAACAACAGGGAAGTATCTCCATTTTTTTTCTAGCTGATCAATGTATGGCATCAGCAATGCTAATGGCAAGTACCCTCCAACAACTCCTTCCCAGATTCATCAATGTATGTATCAGTTATGTTAATGGCAAGTACCCTCCAACACTTGCACCCAAATCCTTACTCAGGCTTTGCTTCTAGCTTTACTTACTCAGGCTTTACTTCTAGACTTTACTTCCCAAATGAAAACTTTTTTATAGAGTAAGAGTGAAAGGGAGTGGAATTTGTTAAAATATTTAGACATATTTTAATGTCATAGAAATTAAGACAGTGAGATGTTGTCAAGGGGGTAGACAGAGGGACCACTGGAAATGGTCAAATGGTCACTGGTTTCTTGCAAGAACCCAGCAAGAAATCCATATACATGAAAACTTGAAATGCTTCAGAGGTTGCATGACAGAATAGTGGGTTGAGATTGAATACTCAATAAATGATGTTGGGACAATGGGTCTTCCATATGGAAAGTAAATAAAATACATATGTAACTCACCTCATGCCAGAAATAAATTCCAGTTTAATTAAAAATCTAGTTGTGAAATGAAAACCTTTAATTTTATTTAAGAAGAAATTGTAGGAAGCAGCCATTATGACTAGGGTAGCCTCTCAGCTTAGGTTACTAAGAGAGAATTTTGAGGGAATACAAAATTCAGTTTGTAACAGGTAGAGAATAAGTCTTAAGCAAAGCACTAAAAATCTTAGCTCAAATGGAAATTGCTGTTAAATTTATATTCACTAAATTACTTAAATGTCTACCCAACTGAACACATGAATTAAGTTGAAAGAGAAACCACAGACTGAGAGACCTTTGCAATTGATGAAAACAACAAAAGGTATGTCTCAGAATATTCAAAGAATTCTTATAAATATTAATATTTTAAAATGTCACCCAATCAAAAAGAAAATGAGCAAATGATGAAAATGTGTAATTCACACAGGAAAGAATATGAATGCTCTGCAAATGATAGAGTGCGCTAACCCCCTGGGTATCATTGACTCCTGTTTAAGATTGCAGATTTCAAGGAAGGTCTGCTAAAATGTGAGAATGACCTTAATTAGAATTTCCTTTCAGAAAGAAACAGGTTTTTTTCTTTGTAATGTAATAATTCAGAAGCTGTTCCTGGAAGGCTTGCAATAAAGAGGTTTGCAACAAAGAGAAGGGGACAGAGAGGAAAAGAAGGAAGACGGAAATGGAGATTGAGATTCAGGTTTGGTTTCGCCATTTTGTAAGATGGAGATGTGAACCATGTTAGCTTGGCCATGTGGTAAGGCCTGGGCCTTGCAGCCTCTGGCTGGTCCAAGCTAGCTGCATATGTGCTAAAGGCAGTTAAGAAGTTTGCAGATTTGAACTGTTTTGCTGAGTTTGAATTGTGTCTGGAAGAGGCCATGCAAAAGTTAGGCCTGAGAAGAAAGTGAACTTTGCTGGGTCTGGTACCATGAAGTTCCTTCAACTACCTGGAGGACAAGGAGAAGACAGCATGGAAGACAAGGAGGAGCACACCAAAGAAGCAGCCAAAGGAAGATGTCTTTCAACATCTGGAGATGAACTCTGACTGACTGGACACTGGTGAGATGATCAGGACTGAGGATTTTTTAGGTATTCTGGGAAAGGATTTTTGACAATGTTGAGAAAGGTTTTGTACAATGTTAAAGTAATGGGAGTTTTACTTACATGTTTCTTTTGTAGTAATTAGGAAATCACTTTGTTAGAAATAAATTAGTCTGCACTGACAGTCTTGCATTGGTTTGGTATTTTGGTTGAGAAGGCTGGGGATGGTGGAAAGACCCCATGAGTGTTTAAAAGAGGGTAAATTGAGGCAAACTAGTTTAAAGTGTAAACTATAGTTTTTACATTTTTTTTTTCTTCTGCAGTTTTTGGAGGTGAGAGCTGAGAAGCAGCTGGCTGGCTTTTGCATATCAATGGTAAAGGTGAACAGTGAAAATGCTAATTAACTGTTTGTAGCCTGCTTCCCAGGGAGAGAAGCAGGCATAGGTATGACTAGTTCAAGTTAAAGGCAATTGCTAATGTAAACTGCTTGGAGCCTGCTTCGTAGAGAGAAGCAGGTAGATGTGTTTTAAGTAAAGTCAGAAAGTCTTTTTCTTTTTACCCTGTTTCATAAACAACAGGAAAAGATGTTTAACCTCAGTAGAAAGAGGGGGATACAAATATGAATGGCAATGAAATACAACTTCATATCATTTTTTTCCACTTGGTGTGTGGAAACATCATTTATTTAGCTGTTACCTAGTCGAACTTCTAAGTTTTTCTTTTCTGTCCTGACTACTATGCTTAGACCTTTTTCTATGTATAGGATATTTCCTTAGAATATAAGCCCAGAAGTGGGGAAAGGTCAAAAGCACTTTTATAGGTTTTGATCCATTATTGCCAAGTTGCTTTTTAAATCAGTCCTACCAGAAGCAGAAAAAAATTCCTTGCTATGTAGTCCTTTTCATTAATTTGATTATAAGATTGAGTAACTTTCATGTTTGTTCACTTTTATTGTGTTTATGTTTCCATCTATCTATCTATCTATCTATCTATCTATCTATCTATCTATCTATCTATCTATCATCTTTCTTTCTTTCTTTCTTTTTTTTAATGTCGATGTAGCACCCATAGTGCTCCCATCACTAAATGGTTCTGAGAACCCTAACGTAGCGCATGTTAGCAAGACTGTATGAACACAGGAAGAACTCCAGCTGCAGAGCTACAGGTGGGCACTGCCAGTTTTTAGAGAAACTGGTGCTGTATCATGAAGCCCAAGAAAAATCCCAGAGGCAAGCCCTTTCTCCTCTTGTTGATTGCCCTAAAGGACTCACTCATTCGCTCACTCACTCACTCACTCACTCACTCACTCACTCACTCACTCACTCACTCACTCATTCACAGGATGCTGTTCAAAGCACCGTTGTGTGAGACAACTGAAATGTCTGCCAGTAGGAGCATGGAGGCATGAGCTGTGGGGTACTCATGTAACAGAATATGACTTTGAGCCAAATTGTGCTGGTTTAATGGGACCCATAAAGTAGGAAGTACGGTTGTTTACATTACTGAAGATATGTAAAAATCAAAACAATAACATAAACAAAACAAAGAAGGTGTAACTTAAACCACCCCGACCTGCAAAGCCTAAAATGTGTATTCTGTGACTTTTTCCTGAAAAGTGATTTTGACCTAATCCCTGAGTCATGTTAAATATCACACATAAATCTTTAGCAACAACATTAAGCAAAAGTTTTTTGAATGATATTTACAAATTCCAGGCAATATAGTGGATATAGAGACAAAGCTATTAATTAGCATTTAGAAAAAAGCTTAAAGTACCAGAACTATAAAAAGGCCAGAGAAGTGATAAATAAGTTTAGAGCAATGCTGACCTCTGGGAATGAGAAGTGAACTTGGGGTCAGGTTCTAAATTGTATCTAAATTGCTTTCTTTCTTGAGGCAGGAAAAGAAGCTCTGAAGCAAATAGGGTTAAGTATTCATAAGTCCTGATAACCTGGTAGAAGTCTCCTGGTATTTCTTATATGACCTATAGATTTACATAAGCTTGAGGTTTTGTAATTTAAAAAAATCTTATTTCAGCCCGGCACGGTGGCTTGTACCTGCAAGCTTCAGCCTATGAAGTGGCGGGGGCTAGGGATTGCGGTTCGAGTCCTGACTGGGACCTGTAACTAGACCTAATTCCAAAAAAATAGTTGGGCATGGTGGTGTGTGCCTGTAATCCCAGCTACCTGGGAAGCTGAGGCTAGGGATTGCTTGAGTCTGTGATACCCCGGGCAATGAGAGCCTGCAGTTCGATGGGCAAAAATAGTCTCAAACAAAACAAAAAACAAAAAACAAAAAAATCTTACTTTAAGTAAGAAGTGTCTTTTGGTGGGTGGGCCTTGGAGGAAGATGGCTAGAGAGGCATCTCTGCTGTATGTCTGGCACCAGCTGAAGCCAAAGCTATTGTCCAAAGGCCAGACAGGCAGGCTGCATGCTAGCCTGAGGCTCTGTCTCTGCCTGCCACCTGCTCCCTTTGCAGTTGCCTTGGCTGTGGGTGAGGTCACTTGCTTTACCAGCTGAACCCAGCCTGTAGCAGTTCTGGACAGAAATATGAGGTGGTACAATCAGGGCAAATTGAGGGTCACCCTGGGACCCTCAAACCTTCCTGCTCTGAATAGCTTCAGCCATTTGCCACATTGAGACAAACATGCTCTTAGTGCTTAAGACCTTCCATAGAAAATAACTTGAATTATTGCTTTCAATTAGTAAGCAATAAAGAGAAAAGAAAGAAGCAATCATTACCCATCCCCTCATGGGCAAATGCCCAACCAAACAGGATTGACCCAAAGCAGGGCTGCTGAGGCCCCAAAGCTTGCGACAAGTCTTAGATATCCGTGGGGGCACAAAGGGAAAGTGCAGATGGGGCCAAGCAAGTCTGGAAGGAAAAGAACAAGATCAAAATCAAGATAAAGGATGCCATTTTTCAGCCTCCCCATGGGTCTCTTCACTCACATTTATTTCATGTCTCCTTCCATGTCCCCTAAGTTCCTACAAGTCCAAGACCAAAAATGCAAGTGTAGTTTCTTTGTTTGTGTCTGTTCCAGTGTCTTCTCCAGTCTTCTTCCTCCATCTCTCTCTGCTTCTGCTGCTGTTCTTTTCCCCAGTCTTTTCTAACTCACTTTTCTGCCCAGCTGTACCCTGGGATCTGCCATGAACAAGACTCAGGACCCCTATGATAGATGTTGTGGTCTCCAAGGATTTGTCAGTTCTGTTTTCCTCAATCCTTGGTTAGTCTTGAGACCTATGACTTATGCCCTGGGTTCCACCTTCTAACTAAAGTAAAACAAGATGATCTCCAACTACCTGGTTTTAACTCCCATTCTACACTTTCCCTGTCAGCATCTCTTCTTAAGAACAAGCACATTACCTCTCTCTCTCTCTCTCTCTCTCTCTCTCTCTCTCACTCTTCCCCCTCTGGCATCATCTGGTCACAACATGGCTAACTTCCTAGTTAGTTCTCCTCCAGGAGCCCAGAATCCAGTTCTTGGAGTTGCATTGCTCCTGAGTCTTCAGGTTCAAGTTTGGTCACAACCCATGTGAGAAGAAGGGCACTCTAGTTGCAATTGACTTTGAAATGTATAAAAAACAATACAGAGTTGTGGGTGGACAAATAGATGAATGAGAAAGTGGGTACAGAGATTAATTGCAGAATCCAGATGATGGGTAGTTTACAATTGACTGTAACGTCCTATTTTTTTGCTTTTCATTTGTTTCAAATATTTTTGCAATTTCTTGTTAAACATTCTTATGTTGGTTGCTTTAAATACTTGTGAGATGACTCCAACCTTTGATGATAGTGTCTCTTAATTGACTTTTTGTCATTCAGGTTGAGTTTTTCCCCGTTCTTCATATGAAGAGTGATTGAAAATTGTGCTCTAGACAGTTTGGATATGCTGCTTTGACACCCTGGATCTTACGTCAATCTTGTATTTTCATACTTGGCAGGAGTAGAAATCCAAGACTTTCTCAATGATAGTTGACACAGTCTGGTTGCGAAGGACAGAGGGCTCTGATTACTTCTCCTCAGTAAACCTCCACCAGTGCCTGATGGGAGGGTGTTGAGAGCTAAATGCAGGGTACAAAGAAAGGATGATGAGAGATGGCTTAGCTATGGCAGCTAAGGGTTGACTGGAAGTAATGAATCAGATGATGCTTTATTAAGCAAAGAAAGGGGTATTTATAAAGAACAGAGCATAATTCATGATGAATTTTAAAGGAAGGCAAATGATGAGGGTGTAATAAAATTGGTTAACAGGTTAACTTTATTGACTCCTGTGAGGTAATTGGGGGCAAGGGGGTCACTCACAAATTGATTTTTATCTATTTAAGTAATGTTTCTTTAGGTAAACATTGGAGGGATGGCAATGCTATCACTCTTTAGAGATATTTATACCAATCCTGTCTCCAGTTTTTTGGAGACAGATAAAGTAGTAAAATGAGTATTCCTCATTTCACAGAATGAGTCCAGTCTGGTTTGTGATAGCATTCAACAGTAGGGAGAGAATCCTTCAAAGTTAGTCAAGGATGGACATCTTTGCAGTAAGATGGTGGTGGTACCTCTGTTTTTCAGTGTCCAGCTGGAAGAGAACAGTTATTGTCTAGACCTTACTGTCTTGATGGGGTGCCTTTCTCCATCCTTTGGTTTGAGAAAACAGTCTAAGTAAAGAAATATTTTGTTGTTGTTTGTGTTTTAGTGTCCATTTGTGTTTCTGGTTGTTGACTTCTCCAGTTCAATTTGTGCATTCATATTGGGAGAAAACCCAGTCATCCCTTAGGTCCTGAGCTTCTGCTACTTAGACTTTTTGTTTCCACTTAAAAATGTTTTGTTTCTGAGAACTCATTGCTTAATGGGTTTGTGGTTTTCTCCTGGTGATGAAATAATTTCTCCTGGAATGATGAAATAATTTGAAATG
Organism: Uropsilus gracilis; assembly: GCA_004024945.1. Taxonomy (NCBI): domain Eukaryota; kingdom Metazoa; phylum Chordata; class Mammalia; order Eulipotyphla; family Talpidae; genus Uropsilus; species Uropsilus gracilis. The sequence continues at coordinate 31,078 of PVHY01015802.1, forward strand.
ATTATAAAGTTGGTGGTTACACAACATTGTGAATTTGCTACATGCTAATTTTTTTGCAGTTTAAAATACTAATTTTATGTTTTGTGAATCTTATTACAATAAAAAAGTAGGGAAAGGTTTTATTACTTTAAATAGTTATGGTTCCTAGTTCCACCTCACATCTAGTGAAGGAGTGCTTCAATCCATAAAAGCATAGAGGGCCTGGGAGCACAAAGATGAGGGAGACTAGCTCTGCAGAAACCAAGGAAGTTTTCTTGGAGGAAAGATCCTGAGTTCTGAATCTTGAAAGAAAAGGTTCCAGTTACCAAACTTGGTAAAGTGATGGGGTAGGGGAGCTCAGACAGTGAAGGTAAAGTTGACGAAGGTGGGAGGATTGGCCTGTAGAAAATAACAGTGAGGGACAAAGAAGTCACAATGGTTTAACCTAGGATATGAAGGGGGCAATAGGGAGAGCTGGGGGCTGAAGAGAAGCTTAGGTGTCTCAGAGAGGATGTTTGGTTCTGAAGCAATAGGGAGCCACAGACTTCTGGAGATGATATAATTGTGCTTAGATTTGAAATCTGTGCATTTGGAGTACATTGCATGGACTGGAGGTAAAGAAACCAGGCAGAGGAAGGGCAAGGGACAAGACTATGCCTATAATCTAGGGGACAGGAAGGAGGACTGAGGGGAGGGATGTGGGGATGATGAAGTCCTCTTTCCCAGATGATTCTCTAAGCTTCTTTCTGCATCCTGGCTACTCATACCCAAACACTCCAGGAACCAGGAGCTAGTCTGTGTGAAGAGTTTTGGCTTGGTTTCTACCCCAGATATTCAAACCCTTTTGGCAAATGAGCTTCTGCAGCAGTAGTCTTCTACTTCACACTTCATTTTGGCTGTTGGTGAGATCTCAGATTTTCAGTCTTTAGTGGGAGTACTGTTTGTGTCTTCTGGCTATGGTGCTGACTCCTTCTAAGGTCACTTTCCTCATTAACCTTAGTCACAGCTGCCCCTTCCTTCTCACTGCAGACACTATCCTGACATAGTGGGTCTTCTTCCTTTCACTCACAGCTCAGACATTTATTAAGCATTTTAAGAGCTCAGTTTGAGTTTGACTTCAAAGAATAAAAGATAAAAAGTAATAGTGTTTTAAAATAGAAATCTATTCTCTTGCATAGAAAGTCAGGGTTGGCAAACATAGTTCACAGATTTTCAAAGGGTACATACACCTTCCAACTTTTTTCCTTATCATTTTAAGGTAATATTCCTTGTCTGCATGCTTCAGGATGATTGCTAGCACTCCAGCTTTTCAGGTGGCCAGAGGAGTAAGAATCAAAGAAGAGAGTACTAAGGGCACACGTGAGCTGTTTCTCGAAAAACTGTCACACAATACTTCTGCTTATATCCCATTGACACCTGCTCAATAAGATATAAGGGGGCTACAAGGGAGCCTAGAAAATATAGCTTTTGTTCCGGTCAGCAAATAGTCGGGTATCTAGCATCAGATGAAATTAGGGGAGAATGGATATTGGCAGATAGTAACAGATTGTGCCACTAACATACTTTACACTAGTTCTGTTCTGGATGCTGGAAATAAATTGTTAGCCAATCAGAGTCTCCACCTTCATAGAATTGATAAGGGGTGCCTACCCCCCTGGGTGTCATTGTCTCCTATTTAAAATTGCACATTTCAAGGAAGATATGCTAAAATGTGAGCATGGCCTTGATTAAAATTTCCTTTCAGAAAGATACAAGGGGGAGGAAGAAGTAAAACAGGGTTTTTCTTTGTAATGTGATAACTCAGGAGCTGTTCCTGAAAGGTGGGAAAACAGAAAGAAGGATATATAAAGAGGGTTGGAATAAAGAAAGGGATTCAGATTCAGATTCTGATTCAAGGTTTGGTTTCTGCCATTTTGTGGGATGAAGATGTGAGCCATGTGAGGTTGGCCATGTGGCCAAGGCCTGGGGCCTGCAGCCTTTGCCTAGTTCAGGCTAGGAGATTGGAGATTTGAACTCTGTGTTGGAGTTTGTTTTGCTGAGTTTGACTTGTGTCTGGGAGAGGCCGTGAGAAAGTCAGTCCTGAAAAGAAAGTAAACTTTGCTGATTTTGGTACTGTGGAGCTTCTTTCTACTACCTGGTGGAGAACAAGGAGAAGATGGCATGAAAGAGTTGGAGCACGCCAAAGGAAGATGTCTTCAAACACGTGGAGATGAACTCTTACTGATGTTGGTGAGATGATCAGGATTGAGAGACTGAGGATTTTTAGACAATCTTGGGAAAGCACTTTGGACAAAATTGAGAAAGGTTTTGGACAATGTTGAAGTAATTGGTGTTTTACTTACTTGTTCTGATAGGATGTGCTACCCTCCCCCCATTGTCTCTTGTTTAAGATTGCAGATTTCAAGGACAGGTATGCTAAAATGTGAGAATGACCTTAGCTGGAATTTCCCTTCAGGGAGATGCAGGAGGGAGGAAGAAGTAATGGTCCAGGTGTGGTTCTTGGAACACGGGAAATCAGAGTATATAAAGGGTATGGAAACAAAGAAGGAATCAGATGCGATATGGAGGTCAGATAGAGAAATTAATGGAGGAGAGTGATTTGGTTTCGGCCATTTTGTAAGATGGAGATGTGAACCATGTGAGCTTGGCCATGTGGCCACCGGGGGCCAGCAGTCCTTGGCTGGTCTGGGCTACCCCCATGTGTGCTAAAGGCCGTTAAAAAGTTTGCAGATTTGAACTCCAATGTTGGATTTGCTTTGTGAGTTTAACTTATGTCTGAAGAGGCCGTGTGAAAGTCAGGCCTGAAAAGAAAGTGAACTTTGCTGGTCTGGTACCATGGAGTTCCTGCTACATGGAAGATAAAAAGAACACAGAGTGGAAGACAAGGAGTGATAGGGTGTGCCCCCCCCCATTGTCTCCTGTTTAAGATTGCAGATTTCAAGGACAGGTAATGTTAAAATGGGAGAATGACCTTAGCTGGAATTTCCCTTCAGGGGGATGCAGGGGGGAGAAAGAAGTGAAATAGTCAAGGTAAAACAGATTTCCTGGAAGACGGGAAATCAGGGTATATAAAGGGTGTGCAAACAAAGAGAAGGATTTGATTTGATTTGATTCGATTGGATTGGGATTCCAATATGGAGAGGGGATAGAGAGAGAGGTTCAATGGAGGAGAGATGGGAATCGGCCATCTTGTAAAGATGTGAGCCATATGAGCTTGGCCATGTGGCCACCAAGGGCCTGCAACCCTTGGCTGACCCAGGCTGGCAGTATGTGTGCTGAATGCAGTTAAGGAGTTTGCAGATTTGAACTCCGTGTTAGAGTTTGTTTTGCTGAGTTTGATTTGTGTCTGAAGAGGCCGTGCGAAAGTTAGGCCTGAGAAGAAAGTGAACTTTGCTGGTTCGGCACCATGGAGTTCCTGCTACCTGAAGGTGACAAGGAGAAGACAGCGTGGAAGACAAGGAGGAGCAGTCAAAGGAACATGTCTTCAAGTGTCTGGAGATGGACTCTGTCTGGACATTGGTGAGATGATCAGGACTGAGAGACAGGATATTTGGGGCAATCTGGGAAAGGACTTTGGACAATGCTGAGAATGGTTTTGGACAATGTTAAAGTATTCTGAGTCTTACATGTTTCTTTTGTAATTATTAGGATAATTAGAAATCACTTTGTTAGAAATAAATTAGTCTGCACTGATAGTCTTGCATTGGTTTGGTATTTTGGTTGAGAAGGCTGGGGATGGTGGTAAGAACCCACGAGTGGAAAGTTTAAACTGTGTCTTAAAGTTTTTCTTTTTAGGTCTGAAAGAGGGAAAGAAAACAGAGAGAAGCTGACTGATAGTCTTGGTTTGATATTTTGGTTAAAAAGGCTGGGGATGCAAAGGAACTGCTTCGGAGAGAGAAGCAGGCCTGTGAGCCTTTCTTTGGTCACCCTGTTTCAGGAGGAGCAAATCAAGGGAGCAGCCAAAGGAACATGTCTTTAAGCATCTGGAGATGAACTCTAGACATTGGTGAGATGATCAGGATGGAGAGACTGAGGATTTGAGGCAATCTGCGGAAAGGACTTTGGACAATGCTGAGAAAGGTTTTGGACAATGTTAAAGTAATCGGAGTTTTACTTATATGTTTC
>PVHY01015803.1:0-35235 GCA_004024945.1 Uropsilus gracilis
AAGGGGGCAAAGGGGAGGGGGAGAGGGAGGAGTGGGAGAGAGCGAAAGGGGGGAGGGTAGGGGCGGGGGCAGGAAGGAGACAGAGAACAGAAGATGCCTTTGCAGGGCATCTTGGGCCCTATGAAGCCTCCAGCCTCATGTCTGGCCATCTCCCAGCTTTCTGGCTCTGCCAGAGCTGCCCCTTCTCCCAGCTGGTCTCCGCTCAATCCTGGCCCTCTTGGGTGGCCCCTCCAGACTCTTTGATCCTCTGAACTTGGACCTGGCCACACGTTCTCCTTCTCCTCTCTCTGGGCTTAGTCATAATCACCCCTCACCTTAGCAGGGCAAGAGATCACCTCAGATCTGCCCCCCCAACCCCACCCCAAATAGGTGGGTGGCTGGACGCTGTTATCTCATTTTGACAAATAAACAGCAGACTCAGAATCATTCCATATTTTTCCCACAGTCGGGCCATGGTGAGTGTCCACACAGGGTCACTCAGAACCCTAGGCTCCCAGCATACCTCACCAGGCCACCCACCTCGTACCCGAGACAGCCAACTTCTGGGACAGGGCAAGCGGAAGACAGCCAGGTGTGCTCTGGACATCCCTGTGTGGAGAAAGGTGTGAGGCCAGGGTGGAGGGTTCTCTGGGATGCCGCGGCCTCCACAATTGCTTCCGTTCTCGGTACCAGGAATGACCCGGCCAGAGGGATCCCAAGAGTTTCCTCACTCTAACGCTTCACTTCACAGATAGGTAAACTGAGGCTCAAAGAGAGGGAAGGGATTCAAGCTCAGAGCTACCTATGCATGATGCCCGCTCCCTGATCAGAACTAGGCAAACTGCAAGACTCGGTCAGGCTGGGGGTGATGGGGCAGCTTTGGGAAGGTCACCCATAGACCCCAAGCACACATTTCCCACTTCCTCTCCTGTGCCACCCTCCATGAGTCCTGGCCTCTGGCTTTTCTAGAGGGAGCATGGGGTTGGGTCGCTCTTTCTTCTACCCCAGTTGACAGCTAGCTGGCCTGGACAGCCTTCAGCCTGTCTTTGAAGCTTTGAGAGCCTTTTCTCAGCTTTTCCCACAACCAAGTCAGGGAGATGACTGAGTCCCCAATCTTTCTGCCCTTAATGTCCTCTCTAGGGTTCCATGGTTCAAGAAGTGGTGCTCTCCTTGGATAGAGGGCATGCGACTAGCTGCAGTGGGAGCCAGGGATGGTCAGAGCAGGCAGGGGACATGTGGCACTGCCCTGGGAGGGGCAGGAGAGGCCAGGCATGGTGAGAAGGAGCAGGTCCTCCTGGGGGGGGAGAGGGGAGAGTGGAGGATGGATAGGGAGGTGCGGGGCAAGGGTGGGGGAGGGCAGTGGGGGAGGGGTCAGGGATAGGAGGCTGGGGAGAAAACCGGGAACAGATTGGGGTCTTTGGGGCTCCCTGACACTGTGAATAAACCATGTGAAGGCCCTGGAGTCCTCACTCTAGAGAGAAAAGCCTGAGACCCCCTCCCTGAACCTGCATCCATCAGGACCGACTCTCAGTGGACATTCCCACATGCAGCATCTCATCCCTGCTTCACATCTACCTGGTCAGTCGGGTCAAATCCCCCCAAGGTGTAGACAAGTAAACAGATCAGGAAAAGTGAGGCGGGCAGCTCTGGGAGGTATGCCCAGAGGTATGGGTATACAGCTCTGTATGCCCAGAGGCTGGGTCTGGGCTTGAGCTCCCAGGTACATGGCCCCGCTGCCAGAACAGAAAGACTCCGCTTCTCAGAGCCGATGAACCCAAGGCCTAACTGAGAGGGAGGCTCAGCCCTGACTCAGCTCCCTGTCCAGTTAGAAGACCTGACGCGAGTGGCCCCATGCTGGGGTGTTGTGTTCGGTGTTGAACACACGCTGCATTGTTCCTATTCACTCATCCAACCAGTATTTATTAAGCTTTTGTGTGCCAGACCCGGGGCCACTCCGGCGTTTACAGTTTGCTTCGGGCCCAGGCTTTACAATGATCTTGAGCGTTGCTGGAATAACCGGGGGAAGGACATGGCCCAACAGCCTGACATGTTCTGGAAAAGCTGTGTCCTCAGTTGAGGACTCAGGACTGTGGGAGTCGAGGAGGAGGAGGGAGAGCACGGGAGCCTGAGAGAGCTGTAAAAGTGAGGAGGTAATCGCTGGAGAAGTTCCTCTCCATCATTAAAGAGGATCTTAATTAAGGTCCCCGAAATAGATACTGCAAACAAGCAACAGCTGTGGGAACCAGATCTGGTGGGGATAGTGAGGCTGCCTAGAGGTGCTGGGTGTTAGCCGGCCGGCTCCTCACTGTCATTAGGGAGTGGGAAATCGCCCCACATCAAAGCCGGCCAGGACGGAATGTGACAAATGCCATTCACCTTAAAAACAGTGATGAAAATAAATGCCGAAGTCTGCCAGCCATTGTGTGTGAAAACTCCCAGGAAGGAGTCCCCAGAGAGAGGGGCGAGGTGTGAAGGTATGTCTCATCTGGAAGCAGAGATGTTAGGGTACCAGGGTCTGGGATGGACCCTCCTTTGGTGGTCTTGCTTAGGACACACCACTCCTGACCTTTGACCTTTGGGTACCCTGGTGGAGGAGGCTCTGGGGGCCTGAGTGAGGGAGCGACTGGGCTGTCCCTTGCTCCCCACTGTCCCACCACCCTGTCCCATTACCTAACGTGGTTCCTGTACTCCCAGAGGCTACCCCTCAGGGCCAGAGTCCTAGAGGAAGGGGCGGGAGGACACCCTGACTGGGCTGGGTCACCCCTGAAGACAATGCTGGTCACAGTTTCTTTTTTTTTTAGAGACTGGCTCTCACTATGTGGCTTGGGGTAGTCCCAAACCTGCCGACTCAAATGATCCCTAGCCTCAGCCTCCCAGGTAGCTGGGATTACAGGTGCACGCCACCATGCCCATCTACTTTTTTGAGACTAGGTCTCACTATGTTGCCTGGGGTAGTCTTGATCCTGCGAATTCAAGTGATCCCTAGCCTCAGCCTCCCAGGTAGCTGGGATTACAGGTGCATGCCACCATGCACAGCTCACAGTGACTTTCTGTCTTGAGCCCCTTGGTTTCTGCAGAGCAGTCACTTCTCTATTTTATTTGCTGTTCAGGTTATTCCAGACCAAAAGGAAACAGTTCATATGCTGGGTGCTTTGTTACGGAATGGTCCAGAATGCGGGGAAAATGACCACAGCCTGGTTTTAAGGTCAGTGATTTTCCAGGCAGCCTGGAAAATGGACTCTTGGAGTCCGCTGGCCAGCCTCTACTCAGCTCCAGGCTGGGTAGTCTCAGATGGGTCCTTCGAGCGGAGAAGGGTGCCCTGCGCTGAGGCAGCCGTGTCTGCCTGTGCATCTGGGGCCTGTGGGGCCATCGTCACTCCCAGTGCCTTTGTGCGTCTGTCTTAAGTGAAAGCAGAGAAACAGTGGTACCGAGACCAGGAGGTCGAAACAGCCAAAAAGAGAGCCAAAGAGAACAGGGGAGCAGGTCGGGGTACACAGCTGCAGAGCAGTGGCCACAATGCTCCCCAAACAGATCTCCTCTGGCAGCAGCCAAAGCTAGGGCTGAGGGAGACCGGCAGTTCCCCCTCCACCACCCCCCAGCCCCACCTGGATGCTCCAGCCCTACAGGGTGAATTCTGTAGGCATCCCTGGCTGGCTCAGAGAGAGGCCCAGCTACTGCCCGCACCTTCCCAGGGGCAGGCGTGGTCAGCCCTCTCTCCCGGGGGGCACGCTGACCTCCCAAGGTGAGAAAGCAGATTCATTCTGGAGATCTCCAACATGCTGTCACCTCAGCCTGTCACCTCAGACTTCAGTCATCAGGGAAGCTGGACGGAGGGCAGGATGGATCTTGATCTACCTTTGGCTACGGCATATGAATGCCAGGGCAGAGGAGTTCAGAGAGCAAGCGTGGTGCAGACCCCAGGGCTCAGAGAAGGTTTCTTGGTGGAGGCACTTGTGAGCTGGCCGTGAAGGCTGGGTGAGCGCTGGTACAGAGCCAGGAGGAAGCCTGCCTGGGCTATGACCTGGTGAAGGGGAGACTTGTCCACCATGACCCATGGGCTGAACAGCTGCTGAGCCATAGTAGAACACCTGCTGAGATGAATCCAGTGAGGGTTTGTGAGTCTGTGGCCTTTGTTCAGAGGGTAGGGCCCCAGGCTCCGTGTTGGAAGGCTGCTGCCCCGGGAGCTAGCTGGCATCTCCCCATCTCTAGGGCTCTCATCCCTGGAAGACCTCACAGGGTGGGGAGCCAGGTTCCTCCTTCTCTGCATTAAGCACAGAGGAAGCTTAAATAGCTGCATCATGCAAGCTCGGAGACTGGTCAATGGGGAAACCTCCCAGCAAGGAAGGTTTAATACCACTAAGAGTGAAGGATGGTCTTAGACTGCTTTGCCCTGTGACTTTCTAAGAAAATCTTTGTCTTCTGGTTGCTGGTACCCACTCTTCACATGGACCCCCCAGGTTCTGAAGAGGAGGTTTGGCAAGGGCAGCATTTAGCCCCCTGCCACTGCCACAGCCAAAACAGCTGTCCTAGGACCGCAGGCCCTGTCTGAAGCCCTCCAGGTGCAGGCTCACCTCATCTCTGTGTGGCCTCACGAGGTGCACATTGGTCCCCACTCTCACGTCCGGGCTGAGATGTGAAGCCATAGTCCTTGAGCGCTCCTAAACCCGCGGGCCTCCAAATGTGTTGACACACGTCTTAGCAGCGGCTCCTAGAGTCATATGTCCCCAGGTCTGCGGCATCAGGTGAGAAAACAGGTAACGGGGAAAAAATCAAGTCTTTAAACAGCTGAGGAGTGTCCGAGGTATACGGGGGTCTGTGTGTGTGAGACTTAGCAAGGGCTAAAATCAAGGGCTCCCCTTTCCAAATTCCGCATGAGACCCAGCCTGTGACAAAGGCTTGCTCAGAGAAGCTCAGGAAAGCGAGGGTGTGTGGTATTTCCCGGACTCTGAAGGACCCGCAGCTCCCTAGCCATGACCAGTCACCTCAAAGGGTCTAAAGGAGGGGCCCAGGCAGACCTCAAGGCTGGGAAGATTCTAGATGTAGCCTGGGGCTGGGGCAGCTGCAGGAACAACACAGAGACGAACAGCTTCCTCTTCCAAACCCAGCGCCCCAAACACAGGTGCCTCTTCTGCAGGAGAGTTAGCCAGGGGAGGGGGGCTCTGCAGGGTTGGGGGTCCAAGCTGGCACACCAGCCCTGTGCATATGCCATCTCAGACCGAGAAGGCAGGAAGAGGACAAACAGCTCTAAAGACATGCGTGGTGCAAGTGTCATCTGCAAGGCTGTGGGGTTGTCGCCCACCTCTTGGCTGCGGGCCCTGCTGGGCAGGGTTGTCAAGATCCGAGAAAGAGATAAAGCACTGACTCTTCCATCCTCTGGATACAACTGCCAGCTAGCTTTCCCGGTGTAAGCGAACTTGAGGAGTCCCTAAATCAACCATGCCCATGTGGTCCCTCTCAGCAAGCAAGGGGTTAACTCCCTTGCACAGGACAAGTCTGTGCGGATGAGGGGAAACTGGGCCCATTGCATGGAACAGGCTTTCTGGCAAAGGACTGGGAACCTCCTTGACAAGTGGAATTTCCACTCCCATCCTGGGAGAAGGGCATACTCAGGCATGATTAGCTCACCTTGCTTTAACGATCCCAAGTTTCCCCAGCTCCAAAATAACAGCTGGGCACATTCCCAGCTGGGTGAGTGCGGCAAGAGGGTGTTTGTGGTGGGTGGAGACCTTGTCCTTTCTCCGGTGGAGAAAGCCATTTATGACCTCACAGGATGAAAGGAACCAACCCAGGCCGGCTGAGCTGTTATTATAACAATTATCAAGACCTATCACCTCCCTTTGGGAAATGTTCCCTTTCAAGTTGCAATGCCCTCGTGTACCCTGGCTCATGGCAGCTCAAGATCGTTACTGGTGCCCAGGGCAACTTATTAATAATGCTTTCTGCCCCAGCGCATAGCCGTGGTCTGCTTAAAGGGTCCTAGCACGGCCTCATACCTCTTACTCCACGGGGGTGCGGCGGGAGCATGTGGGTGCCCGGGCGGCCTCCCCCACTCCCCAGGTGACTAACCATGCCCAGGTCTGGGGCGGCACGGACGGCTTTGATCTGCTCAGCCTCCCGGCTTCATGAGCACCACGGGGAAGGGGAGAGGACAAGGGGAGTGTTTTCCTAACTTTTCCCCCACTCGGTGACTCATCCTGACCACACCCCAGCTGCAGAAGCCTCCAAATATTTGGGTTTGAGGCTACCGGATGCTCAGGGACCCTATTTCCTTCTAGAAGTTGACCGGAGACTAGAACTCTCCACTCTGTGTCCGGGTTCTTGGGGGGAGCTTTTCTGCCCACCCTTGGCCCCCAGTTTACTCCCTTGGCACTCACGGACCAGTGGCAAAAGACAGCGATGCTGGATTCTTGAAGAAATCATGTCTCCCCTTACAGGAATGTCAGGAACACCTGCGATGGCCTCCTCATCTTACAGATGTATGCACCGCGGGCAAATGGCCAAAGGGAGAAGGGGACCCCTGCAATCTCCTTCTGGGCCACCAGCATCTCAGACTCCGGGGTGCCCGTTTCAGAGGCTGCGCGTGCTCGCTGACCACTGTTTTCTAAACAGGACACTTCAGAACCATCCTTTTCTAAACCAACATAGACTGAGCCCTTGGGCATGCAGTCGTTAAGCCTCTCACGGACACCATACAGGCAACATCGATATCATTCCCATTTTAAAGATGAGCAAACTGAGTCTCAGAGCCACGTGCTCAGGGTTACCAGCTAGGAAATAGCAGGCTGGAACTCATCCGGGCTGGTCCCCAGAGGGGCTTCCAGCATCCTGGCGCTGTGGCCCCCAGTTCTTCATGTCTCCATGGCAACAACTGCTTTGAGAAGACTCCCACGTCCCAGCTCCTAGAAGCGTGTATCACAGGCTGCAGCTTCCACTCCTGGATGTGAGACAGGCTGGAGACTGGCCCTCGACCCGCCCACCCTCCGGGGGCCTGGCAGGAGCTCTGTAACCAGCTGTGCTGGCCCAGCCAACCGCGCCGAGCTGCGGGCACAGAGGAGCCCAGGCCTCCTTGACCGCCCTGCTCACTCTCCAGCCCGCAGAGGCCCTGCTCACTCACCTCACCTCCCTGCTGGGGCACAGCGGCTTGAGCTGTCTTTTAAAGGTCAGCTCTGTCATCAGGAGGCAGGAGACCTGCTTAGGAGCACGTGCAAGGGACCCACCATGGGCACCAGGCTTCTGTGGGCATTTACCTCCTCCTGGATTCCCCAACTCCTCGGGACAACCAAGCCCAACGCAGTGTCCACACTGCCCAGGCCTAGTGCTGCGGTCCCCTGCAGGCATGGGAGCTGCCCAGCGTGACCTGAGGGCAGAGGGCCATGGTATATGGGGCAGAGCTAAGGGTGAAGAGGCGGTGAGGCCTGAGAGAAGGGGGAAAGGACAAGTTCAAGGGCAGGAGGTGAGGTAGAGGACCCTGATAAGGGACAGTGCTGGACAAGAAGGTGTGCAGGGCCAGCTACTGTACCTGAGGTTGCGGGGTTGCTCCTGGGGACAGCACCCACATGGGATTGCTTGGAGCATAGCTGGGCAAGGCTAGTCAGAGAGCAGGTGAGGGCACAGAGGTGGGGTCAGCCCCACAGGAGACCAGGAGAAGATGGCAGCGGTGCAGAAAGAAGGGAGGCAGACACTGTCTCTGGAGTGACCCCTAGGGTTCCTCTGATGCTTTCATGCCTCCTCTAGAGACAGGACACTTCCTTCTGCCAGCTCCACTGGTTCCCTTCTGCTGCCGCTATGGGCTGGGGGATACTCCGACAGCCCCCCCCTTCTATTACCACCCAGGAGGGAGGGAGGGTATGTTCACAGGTCCTCTGTGGTAGCGCCATCCTGGCCCTACACTTTCCCCAACACAGACTCTTCCACCCCTTCTTTGGCTGGAGAGACTGAGGCTCTAAGAGGTGCATTTTCCTGCATGTCAGGGACAAAGCACTTCGGAAAGGCCTGGACATACAGTCAGCGCTCACCAGTGTCATCCACATTGGAGCGTTTTCACTGCAAAGTCCAAACCCCTCTGACACCTGGGGGACCCATCCCCCAGACCATGCAGCCCCTACACTTCTCTGGCTCAGACACTTGATCTCCCAGGAAAGGGCATGAAGGAAAACCCATCAACCACTAGTCAGAGGTGAGCGGGCAAATGGTGGCTCCCAGCTACCCTTCCACAAAGCCTGCCGTGGGATCTCATGCCCAACTTTGGGATTGGGGGAGGGGGAATGAGAACATGGGCCACAGGAGAGCAGGAAGGAAGGGCTTTCTTCTTCCCAGATCCTGAAACACACATACTACAAGACTCTTAGGACGCTCGCTCAGTGTCATCCATAGTGTCATCCATCATCTCCAGAGCAGGCTGGAACCTCAGTATAGTGGAAAATCATAGGGGATTCAAAGCCATGTCCTTGAGCTGTGCCCTCAACAAGGTGCCCTGTAGCCCAATGCTAGGAGCCCGCATGTGGACCCCAGGCAAGCAGGCACTGGAACCCCGGCTAAGGCCTTGCTGACTTTCCTGAAAACATGGTGTGGTGGACACAGCCCAGGCGCAGGTACAGACCAGCCATGGCTGTGCCAACTGGGGTACATCTGCTATCTCGTCAGGCTCCTCTTCGTCGAGGTAGAGCCAGGAGCTTGTGCCTGGGGTGTGCTACAAACTGGCCCTCTCTGCCCAAGGCCCCATTGACGATGGTGTGTCCACCAATAGTGTTCTGGAGAAGCAGTGGTGAAGCCCAGGCAAGACCAGGGTCAGACAAGAGGGCACCAGAGGTACCTGAGACCTGCCAGAAGGTTGGCACTGGGCCTGGCCTCAAACAGATTCAGGTGGTGCCCAGACTTGTGGACACAGGGTGGACAGGACGCCGGAGGCAGCATGTGGTTGACAGGCCAACACAACTGCCCTCTCTCACTGCCCCCTTCCCACTGTCCCCAGCACTTAGCACAGCCCTGGTCTAAGAAGTCAGGGCAGAGAACGTGAGTTGGGGTGGATCAGGCCAGGTTTGAGCAGGGCACCCTTGAAGTGCAAGTTGTGAAATGCCAGCATCATTATGAAAATGCAAACACAGGAACATTTGTTTATGGGAACTAATGGTTTTTAATGAAGGTAATCAGCTTCGTTAAATCAAATTATTAACTTTGACAATAGATGTGTAAACAGGAACTTAATGAATTTGTTGATTGCTCTTAACCTGCTAAGACATCATCGTCACCTGTCTAGGCTGGAGACACTGATCTGGCCTTTCCTCCCCTGCGTGGGTAACTCCTCGCCCCCACCACACACACACACACACACACACACACACGCACACGCACACACACTCACACACAACACAGACACAAACACAGCGGGCGCTGCCTGGCAGGGAAGGTATCTCTCCCATCAGCTCAGAGGATTCGATCCCAACGGGCGGGGCTCCCTCCCTCCCTACTTCTTGTATTTTGAGCCTAACCGGCATTATTCACAAAAGCACAGGACCAGCACTCTGTCCCCAGCATCACGGGACACCTGCTTGGCTGACACTGGTGTGTGTGTGTGTTTCAGGGAAGGGGGCTTTGCACTCCCTCTTAAACAGGTCTCCAGGATCCACGTTCTCATATGTTCCTCAGCAGAAACTATGGGGCCATCGTCGCTGTCAGACTGTCTCCTGAGATGTCTCATCTTCTGCCTCACAAAGAGTCCCAGTGATGAGCTCTGAGGTCTGGTCCCCCATTCATGAATGGTCCCTCAAAACTCTCTCCTGAGAGAAGGGGATACCTCTCTCTCCTGAGGTAACTCTCTACCTCCTTATTCTGAGAGCTTTTCTCTGCCCAGGAGACAGTCCATGGGCGCACAGGACAGAGGGCAAGTAGGCAGGAAGAATGGTAAGAGGTTGGGCTCCCAGGTGCCCGCACAGGAGCACAAGGGGCCACAGTCACCTCAGGGGACTCCCATGCCAGTTCTTTTCATCAAACTGTTTAGGAAACTAAGGTGTAGGGGGGCTGGGGAGTCCACACAGCTGGATGCCAACTTCTGCTAGTCTTTTCTCTCTTGGGGGAGAACTTAGGGCTGAAAGGAGGCCCTCAGCAGCTGGAGGGAGCAGAGGAAAGCTCTCAGAATAAGGAGATAGAGAGAATTACCTCAGGAGAGAAAGGTATCTCTCAGGAGAGAGAGGTCTCTCTCTTTCAGGAGAGAGTTACCTCAGGAGAGAGAGGTCTCTCGCTCTCTCAGGAGAGAGCTGTGAGGTATCATTCATGAAGGGGGAGGGGTCAGACCTCAGAGCTCATCACTGGGACTCTGTGAGGCAGAAAATGAGACATCTCAGGAGATAGTCTGACAGCGACGATGGCTCCATAGTTTCTGCTGAGGAGCATGTGAGAACGTGGATCCTGGGGACGTGTTTAAGAGGAAGTGCAAACCCCCCTTTCCTGAAACACACACACACACACACACACACACATACGCACACACACACACCAGTGTCAGCCAAGCAGGTGTCCCGTGGTGCTGGAGACAGAGTGCTGGTCCTGTGCTTTTATGGATAATGCAGTTAGGCTCAGCACGAGCTGGGGTGGGGGCCAGGTGAGGGCTGAGGAAAACAAAAGTCAGACACTCCTAAGAGACAGCTCACTCGAACCACCCTCTGAGATACCATCAGGCAGTTACACCGCAAACACAGTCTCTCTTCAGGCAGCAGCAGGAGACGCTGCTGTGTCTCACCTGGGGCTTGCAGATGGGGCATTAGTCAGACAGATGGAGGGAGGGAGGGAGAGCGTGCTGAAACCACCTCAGGCCCTGGCCAGCTTCTCCCTGTAAACAGGCTAATGTTGAGGTTCCTAGACTCCTTTCTGACCCAGAACTGGGGAAAGATCAAGGGTGAGCCCTCAGCCCCTGTCCTAGGCTATTGGAGCAGATCTGACCCCGGGGCAAGTGGTAGACAGGCTCCACAGAGCCATAATCTTGGGGAACCTGAGCTTATTTAGGGGAATCCTATTTCCTACATTCTGACTTGTGGAGCCTGTAATTAACTAGAGGCAAAAATATTCCCCATTAGGATCCCAAGAAGGAGACCATTACTAATAGACCTAAACCAAGCAGTGTGGTGGGGGTGGGGTAGCAGAGTAAAAGAGTCCAAGAGGGGTTTCATGCCCGCTGTCCACTGCCCCAAGCAAGGGGTTGTGGAGATGGCTCCAAACAGAAGCAGCACTACTGTAGCCGCACTCTCAGCGAGGGAGGTTGCATGGAGACTTGGAGTCTGTATTGCCCCAAGGGAGTCCTCAGGAGGAAGACAGCTTATCAGCTGAGAACTTGGCCATGGCCTGGCCAGGCATGCAGAGCAATTTGGTAACTCCCAAGTTCCTTCCCAGAAGGAACAGTTGTCTTCTCAAGTTGAACCTTGTGATTTAGAATGAGAAAACGGAGAAGTTAGCATAGTCCCAGCATAGGGACTGCCACTGAGGCAGAAGACTAAGACCCATGGAAGGAAGGAAGGAAGTAGCCTCCTTTTGAAGCCCTGCTCCCAGCCATGAATAGTTCCACCCTCTCCAGCACTCACCACATAGTGTACATTCCTATACTAGCACCGTGTGTAGTAATTAAACACACACCTCCTTCACTAAACAATGAGCTGCTTGAGTACAGGAGTGATATGTCTGACTCAGAGTGGGTGTCCAGTATTTGTTGTGGTGATGGATGAAAGAATTGAAGATGATTGAATGGATGAATGGACAGTGGATGGATGGATGGATGGATGGATGGATGGATGGATGGATGGATGGTGAATGGGTGGATGGATGGATGGATGATTGGCATGTAGCTAGGTCAATGAATATCATGCTCACATCCACAGCACCGTTAGTCACCACAGTACATTCATACTTCTCCATTCTCGCTTCCTAAAACTGTTCTACATGTCCACATAGTTGTCCTCACCAGAAGATTTTTCTACTCAGAAGAGAGTTGAAGGCCAAGATTCATCTCCCCACACCCTTCTAACACCCCACTCAAAATGGTGGTTGTATTATAGAACATCCTTCATTCTCTTTGTGCATGGGCAAGGCAGGAGAAGGGTTAGAGTCAGACCTTTCTGACCCTTCCTGATTTCCAAGGGGAAGTGAGACAAAGCCCCACCTGTCCCCATCTAATCCCGAGTTGGTCTCCAGAGAGGCAACCAGAAGGACATACCAAAGGAGAACAACCTGTGTACTCCCAGTCAGCCCCTCCTCCTTCCTTCTGTGGGTCTGAGTCTTCTGTCTCTGCTGGGGCTGGGTCCAGTGGCAAGCTAGAACCTTCTGTGAGAGGTGGAATCATGAACTATAGTCACCTTTACCCCACAACTAACCTGGCCCTAACCCCCATTCCAGCCCCAATAACAATGGAATATCAAACACTTACATAGCAATTATCATGTGCCAGGCACTGGTCCAAGTGCTTTCCATATATTAACTCATTTAAACCTCATAATAACCCTATGAGGTAAGAATTCTTGTTATTCTCATTTTACAAATGAGGAAACGAAGACACGGAGAAGTTACATAACTTGTTCAAGGTCAATAGCTCTTAACTGCTAGCTTATCCTGCCAAATGCAGCTCTCCCTGAATGTACAACCCAACCCAGCCCAGTCTGAAAATCACCCTCCCCAATATAACTTTAACCCACCCCCACCTTTCACCCCCCATTGACCCTTTACAATCCAGCCCTAGCAGTAATTGAGTCCTTCAGAGATAAATGTCATTTCCCAGAAATATAGGGGATATAGAATCAAAGTCAATGATACCAGGAAGAGGCAGGTGAGAGTCATCATGTGGGACAGTTCACAGGACAATGAACCTGGTTTCTATAAGTTAATGGCATGGAAAAGGAGAGGGGAGAAGGGTATACTTTAGATTCAGAAATGTAACAACCAAACGAGAAATGTGGCTCTTGTTTATATCTTGGTTTGGATAAACCCAACATAAAAAGACATTTTTGAGACTGTTGCCTTCAGCCAATGATGATAGTAAGTGACTCCAAGATAACAGGTGTTTTTTTAAACTCAATCACTGAATTATGGCCCATAAATAGTGTTCCCAGTCCTGCTGTGCAGTCAATTCTCCTTTTCAACAGTTATAGTAAGTAGTTAAAACCCTGAATTGACAAATTCTCAGCCGTTTCCACAGGAAATAAAGAGCTAGGTCCCTGTGAATTTCTGGTGACATTTTCATCACTGACGAACATGTAACTTTATTTTTTATGTGTTTCTGTTTAAAGGTACCTTATTTAGTGTATTTGTTTATTCAATAATACTGAATTTGGCCAATAGTACTGTCATTCATAAAAGTGAATCATTCATAGGCGCCTGAATGAAGCTTATCTAATACATGTATTTTCTAGGGAAGGCACCATACAGCTTACTTGAGTTCAGGGCTATGAAACAACACTTATGTGGAAAGGCTATTTTCAACAGAAAAATCACCAACAGAAAATACAAGGTAGACTGAGAAGAAGATGAGGATGCAGGATGGAGGTGAGAAGAAGACTTTTGTTATAATATAAGAAGGGAAACCAAAAAGCTGAGCAAAGTTCTTAAGAGAGTAGATCTGAAATGTTCTCGCCACAAAAAAAGCAATGGTAATTATGTGACATGATGGAGGTGTGAGCTAACCCCTAAGGTGGTAATCATTTTGCAATATATAAGTGTATCAAATCAACAGGTGTGCACCTTAAACTTACACAATATGAAATGTGAGTTATATCTCAATAAAGCTGGAAAAAACCACACACACACACACACACACTCACACACAGGCAGAACATCGCTTTGTTGGACCTCAGCTGAGAAACTGCTTCAGGCCACTCAAATTTTCAGTCACTTGGTGCCTATCTGTGAATAGTCAAGAAAGCATGCCTCATGTTGATTTTGTCATGACCTATGAATTTTAGCAGGAGGCAAATTTACAAATACAAAATCTGTGAATAATGAGGAATGACTGTTTCAAGAGTAATGATTTGTTTATTCCATAGTATTGGATTAGGTCAGTATCACTGTAATTCATGAATAGTGAATAATTTGTATAAACCTAAAGAATTTGTTTCTGACATGAATGCTAGGGTTAACTGGAATTTGCTTCAAATCATTTTAGTGTGGGACGGAGGTGAGGGGAAGATGAGGATGCACAATGAAGATGAGAGAAAGATGGGAATAAGGATGGAGGTGAGAGGAAGGTGAGGATGAAGGATGGAAGTGAGGGAAAGATGAGGATGCAGAATGAAGATGAGAGAAAGATGGGGATGAAGATGGAGGTGGGAGGAAGATGAGGATGAAGGATGGAGGTGAGGGGAAGATAAGGATGTGGGATGGAGGTGAGAGGAAGATGAGGATGCAGGATGGAGGTGAAGGAAGATGGGGATGAAGGATGGAGGTGAGGGGAAGATGGGGATGAAGGATAGAGGTGACGGGAAGATGGAGATGAGGGATGGAGGTGAGGGGAAGATGAAGATGCGGGATGGATGTGAGAGGAAGATGGGGATGAGGGTAGAGGTGAAGGGAAGATGAGGATGAGGTATGGAGGTGAGGAGATGAGGATGCAGGACAGAGGTGAAGGGAAGATTGAGATGAGGGATGAAGGTGAAGATGATTAGATGTGGACACATGTCTAGATGTGCAGGCAATGAGCGCTGTGAGCCAGTCCTTAAAGGAGCAGACCTTGAGATGGGAATTAAGGGTTGATTTTATTAGAGAACATACCTGTGAGAGAGGACACTGGGAAGGACCAGGGAGGCCCAGAGCAGTCATTCTAAATACAAGCCTGCCTGCGTGATGAAGGAAGAGGGAAAGGCTTGCACAGGTGCCTCCAAGCAGCAGTGCTCTCTGGGGCTGAGAGGCGAGCTGTGCCAAGCCAGAGTGGGGTCATTGAGTGAAAGTCACCGAGAGAGGAACCCACCGTCCAGGGGTCCGGGAGCCCGGGCCTGAGCAGCCTTGTCCCTGCCAGTTGGAGACTAGCAGCTGCCATTGGTCAGTGAGACCATGGTTCCCCCGCCTGCAACAGCTCTGCTGAATGGGCTGTCTTCACCACCACATGCCTTGCTCATTGGACGCTTCTCTCCATTCTGAGTAGGTGTGAGATTTTCTCAATGAGCATGAGCAGAAAAAAGAATGGAAAGAGCGGAAAAGCCCAAGGAAGAGGAAAGTGCAGCCAGGTCGCCATGTCCGGCGCAGGGACCAGACAGATGAAAGGTCTGCAGCTCTCACTTCAGAGCCCACCTGTGCCAGGACGCTTAGTGCTTCAGATCACTTCCGCTCCTGGCAGCTGAGCACTCACACCTCCCTCAGGAGCCATCAGGGGCAGGGACTTGGACTTATACCCACAGGACAGATGAGCATTTCCCTCTGCAGACCCACACCCCACCACCCGGGTCAGGAGTGCCCTGAGGTCACCCAGCTGAGCAGATCAAGGTGGAGCTGGGAGGGGTCAGTGACCTCTTCAGAGCGTAAGCGACCCTCCCTCCAGGCACTGGGAGTTAGACTGTGCAGATGCTGTGTTGGGTCCAAAGGTCACCTGGGGATGAGGGAGGGACAAAGTCCCTCTGAGGTCAGGGTCCAGGGTGAGCCTGAGTCTAAAACACGGTCCCTCTGAAGTCTGAATTCAAGGGTGAACCTGTGGGAGGAGCAGAGGGTTCATTTCCCTCCCTATCCCCCAGCCCCCAAGCCCCACCCCCGGGGGCTGGCTGTCATGGGCAGACATCAGCCTGACGTGACCGCAGCCCAGTCCTCCAGTCACGCTCCGCTCAGTGCCCCGATCCTGTGGACGAGGGGAGAGTGACCACACGGGCAGCAGGCGCGCCCTGCATGTGTCCCTCAGATCCACCTGTCTCTGGCCCACCCGGGGCTCACCCCAGCCGATTTCTCAGCAGCACCAGCCTTTCGTCAGGGCTCCCTGCCCGCGCTTAAGCCCATTGACAGTGACAACAGCTTTGGGGCCAGATCTGTCCGATCCCTCCACCCATTGCTACAGACTTAATTACAGGGCCCAGCCGAGCCAGTGGCCACCTTCCGCCCCCACACCAGGCAGCGGAGGGGGCAGGTCTGCGCACCTCGAAGCCTATCAGGGAGCGCAATCAAGGAGCCTTTCCCAATAGCGTGATCACCTTAGGCCGAAACCGTGGCCACGGTGGTGACATTTTCTCAGAATGCCTTTCATTCCCTCGCTTTGTTCCTTCGCCCGGATCAGCAATATCCTCCTTATCCACCATCTAGCTCCTCCCTCGGGCACCGGAAAGGGGCGGCCGGGCAGCCCTGCCACCCCTGAGAGGAATCCGAAAGGGCGGTGCTCGCACCCTACTAGCGTGATCTGCTGCTGGGGTCACCAGCCCACGAGCAGCAAAGGTGGAGACTGTCTGGCGGAGGGGTCTTTGCGTTGCCCCCCAAGAGTGGAGCCCCCGCAACTGCAGGGGTACCAACGCCTGTTCTCTCTGTCCGGGTCTCCAGCTAAGTCTGGCATGGCAGACTTCCTCTGGCTGCAGGGCACTCCCAGCAGCCCCTGCCCACACCCCATCACCACCCTTGGGCGCCCATGCCAGAAAAATCTAGCTCATCTTCCTGCCTCTCCGCCCACTGCGCCCTGACCGGAGGTGGGCCATCATCCCTCCCTGGGCCTGGCTGTAACCTTCCAGCCCTGTCCACATTGTCAGGCTCCTGCAAGGCGTCACCCCTCCTCACAGCTCCGCTCTGTGGCACTAGGTCCTAGCCAGGGGTGGGTGGCCAGCTCCAGGTGGCCATGGGCAGCGTGCCCAGCCCCAGGCGGATGGCAGTGTGGCCCGCTGGTATTTGCAATCAGCTGGAGGGCCAGGGCCTCTCATCTGGAACCTCCTTTAAGTGAAATGCTGCATCCCCTAAAATACCTTCCTTCTGCCTTTCAGTAGACCTGTACATTTTCCATTTCTTCTATTACTATTTTTAAAATCTCACCGATAGAAAATTGTGGAAATTTGTTTTCTCCATTGTGATACAAGTAGCTACGGCAGCCTCAATCTTTCTTCTTGGACAGCAGCAATGTTAGAAATACTGACGGTTTGAGCCTTTACAGGAGAAGTTTGCCAACTGTTGGCCTTAATTGGACCTGTTGGACCTGAACATTCAGGTCCCTTAACTCTAAGCACCCCTACTTGCTCCAAACGAATCCCATGTTCAAATCTTGTGGCCTTTGCAGGTGCCCCCTTGGGTAAGTATTTGTACTCTATGGGCCTCAGTTACCTCATCTATAAAATGGGGGTAATGATAGTAGGATTATTCAGTAAGTTATTATTAGACTTGAATCAGTTGATATTTATAAAACAATAAAGCAATAGTGGCTCATAATGAGCCTATGCATCTGCCTGATAAATAAATAAAGCCTCTCTCAGCCCAGGGCAACCTTCAGAAACCCCATTAAAGCCCCATCTCTACCATGTCACTCCCGTCTCCTTTCACTGAACCTCTATCTGCATATCTTATCTTTAGCACACAACAGGAGCAGTGATAAAACATGTGCTGCTACTCAGTTGTGTTCCCCACAAGCTCCTTGAGGGCAAGGATAGTGTCTTCCTTATTTCTCAGATGATTACAGAGCTGATGTAAACTGAAGACACACACACACACACACACACACACACACACACATATATATCACAGAAGTAACAGCAAACATCTAGAATAGGCAAGAGCATTTCTCACATCAAAGTGGCAGTTTTAAGGAAAGTATTTTAAATTTGATTGCTTTGAAAGTGAGTTCTCTATGTCTCTATATTTACATATATGTGCACACACATATAAGCAGAATATAAAATCAAGTAGGAAACATGGAAATAATATTTGAAACAAACACGGCAAAGAACAGGAGCTTTCATGCCTTCATATACAAAGAATTCTTATAAATCAATATTTTTAAAAAATTAGAACCAATGGATAAACGGTAAAGGGCTTAAATGAGGGGGAACAGGGAAATATGTGCAGCCCACAAGCAAGAATGTTTGTAATCATTGAAAAGCCACAGATGCAAATTAAAGGAATGCCAAAAATAATGTTGCACATGAAATGAATAAATAGCTTTTAAAATAAAAATATGTAAGCTTGGCGAGGAAACAAGAAAATGATTCTTTCTGGTGGGCATGTGAACTGATCGTCTCAGTAAATGTGCAACATTTCCCTATGGACTTTGAAAGATCTCACCTATATGTCAATGATAGCTCAATTAAAGTGGGATGGGGGGGTCTCAGCCTATGACACAACTGTGACTTCTGAGAATTCAGGCCAAGGAAGTCATCTGCGAGGTGGATAAAGATTTATGAGCAGTCTTGTGAAAAGCTGAAAACAACTTTCATGTCCAATAATAGGGGGTTGGTTTAATAAGTTATGGTCCTCCCATATGGTGGCCGATTAGGCAATAATTTAAAAATGATGCTTATGAAGACAGTCTCATGACAGAGACACAAAATCGTAGCAACAGTTCAACTGCAAGTGTGATATTTACGTGTGCAGAGAAGAGTCTGGAAGGAAATCTCAGAACTGCCCACTGTCTCGTGCAGGCCTGGGGAGCAGGGCCTGCCTGTGGAGGCTACTCCATGTTAAGCTCGTGCATCCACCCTTACGGGGTGGGTGGGAGTTTGGTTGTGTCTGTGGTTATAGGAGAGAATGCTTGCATTCATGGAGGATGGGCACGCTCCCCCTAGGTATGCTCTGAGTACATGTGCACGTGCCTTATGTTCAAGTTCATGCTAATCAGCAGGTGATATGGGTGTTCCTCAGCCGGTACACTCTGACTGTTGAGAACTGGTAGTCATGCCCCCCCTTAAAAAGTGTCCAGAGTAGGCAGCTGCCAAGCTAACCCCAAATTGAGGGCTTAGCAGACCTCAGAGGATCGTGACTGTAGGGAGTCCATGCCCGTCAGGGTTTTTTTTTTGCAAAATAATAAATTATTTATTTTATTATTTATTATATTCTGCATCATTATCTACCCTGGGGTTCTCCCACCGCCTTATCACCTGTGAGCAATCATCCCAGTCTTCTGTGTCCATCCCTCCCCTGATTCCCCCCTCCCCCATGCTCTAAGCTTCAATTTGGCTAAAAATTAGTTTTAAATTTTTCCTGTCTGTTTGGTTGTTTTCCCTTCGTCCCTCCTATAAATGAGACCATCCAGTATTTCTCTTTTTCTTTCTGGCTTATTTCCACTAACATGATTCCTTCTAGCTCCATTCATGTTTCCGCGAATGACATGTTTGTCTTTTTTGATTGGTGAATCATACTCCAGGTTTTAATAAGGTGATTTTAAGGACTCCCTGCCATGGACCTAGAGGGAGGCACCAATGACCTCCAGAAGTCCGGACCGTGGACTAGCCCCAGCCCAGTCTGAGCACTGCTCAGGCCTGGAGCTGCAGAGAGGAGGTCAACCGGGGCACCTTCCCCAGATCCATGCGCATGGGGGACCCACAGCCCCGGCTCCCGGGTCCTTTCTGTGCCATTCCCAGCCAGAGGTCAGGTGACTTTCCACTGAGGAGAGCCTGCACGATTGCCATCTCCCCAGAGCAGGCAGCTCCTCCTGCTCCCGCCCCAGGAGCAGGTGGGGGCAAGCTACGGGGGTGTGCCGGGATCCTATCTGGAGCACCCGGCCCAGATCACGGGTGTGGAACTCCCCAGAGTCCCAGAGCCTTTCCCTGCAGCTGGGCCTTGCCCCCTGACCCCAAGTCGAACCCTGACCTCAGGTACCTGGCCCGCTCCCTCCTCCAAGGGCCCACCCTCTCCAACCAGGTCACCCGTCCACCCCTCAGCTTACAAGCCTGGCTGACACCCAACTCGGCACAAGTTTGCTGAGCACCTACTCAGTCTCTGGAGCTCCCTCAGAGCCAGGCCTGCGCCCTGAGGCTGAGGCACCAGCAATCTTCCTTCAGCACAAGCAAACCATGAGCTTGTCCAGGAGTGGGGAAATACCCACCACAGCCCAGAGGAGGGTGTGCAGATGCTCATGAGACCAGGAGGACAAGGAGGATGGGAACACAGCTCTTCTGGTGCCAGAACTGTGGGAAGCCAGAACCCACATCTGTCCACACAGCTGTTGACCACCCACCTGCTGAGGCACCCTCTGTGCTCCTGAGAACTTGCAATTTAGGTGGGAAGGTGACCGTCACCCAGAAAAGGCAGCCTAGCCATTGTCTTAGGACATTTAGCTCCTCAGAGAGGCAGGGTGCCTGGAGTGCCCACACAGGCAGCATGCGACCCACTCAGGCCCCGGCCCTACCCCAAGGCCCATGGGCCCCACTCCCAGGCCTGAGTTAGTGCCCCAGGTCAGCACCACCCAGAGCTCTCCCGAGTGGCAGAGTGCCCCCCGCTGCAGCTTTTCAGGACCCCTGCCCACCCCCCGAGTGAGTGGCAAAGCACACGCCATTAAAGCCAGTGTGGAGCAAGTGTGAGTGTGGAACATGGACACTGCCAAGAGCAGACAGGTTCCTGGAGAAGCCACATCTGAGGGCAGACTGAGGGCTTCACTTCCCGGGCAGGTCAGGTGGACGAAGGCACATGGCGAGAGCTGGCAGGTGAGGCAGGCCAGAGGGGTCCGTGGGATACAGGACTGGTGGGGTCAAGGGCCGTAGGTCAGGGTCTGGGGTCACAATCTGCCTCTTTGCTTCTATCCTCAGCATGCTTGGGAGCCACTGAGGGTTTGCCTGCCATGGGTGACCTGCTGATCTTTGCGTCTTGCCACCCCCCCACCCACCGGCTGCTTTGTGGAGAGCCAATTAAATACAACCCATTAAAGAAAATTACACCTTTGTTTTCACTCAACCCTAACTGAATTCCCTTTCAACTGTGCACGCAGGCCACAGACCAGAGAAGTACCTAGAAGCACCTGTGACTTTGCCACCAAGAGAGATCAGATCTTTTCCTATCACATTACAGTTGGGAAAATACCTTGAAATAAATGCATATCATTACACTGAAATTGCAGTAATTATTAGCTCGACTGCTCCATCATGTTTCTCATGGCCGTGGTAAGAGACACGTATTGCATTTGGAGTTGGGTCATTTCTACTGGCAGGGGATGGGTTTCCAATGTCCCTCCAACAAACCGTGCTTCCGATCACTGTCATCAAAGAAGAACTGGCGTCCAGTTACCCCAGAAAGCTTTCATGCCCCAACAAAATACCAAATTTCATACCAAATGACAACCAAATGAAAGTACAGAACGGGAGGGTGGGGACCAGCTGGAGCAGTCGGTGAGGGGAGGTGGTGGGTGACCTCCAGGGATTAAAATGATGTGAAATACACACACACACACACACACACACACACATATATATATATATATATTAGTCAATAAAAAAATAACATTTCTACCCCCCCAAAAAAAGATACCAACTTTTTGTCCCACTTTGATTTAATGGAAATGGAGAGAAACAGATTTTCAAATAATAGAAATTGCCCCCCCCCTTTTTTGTGCAAAACAAGGACTCGACTATCTGCAGTTAAATAACCTGCTGTTGAATAGTTTACATTTGACTTAGCTTGGAATTGTCTTTCTTGGAGTCTCCCCATTATTTGTAACTGGTCACTATGTACTACACCTGCTAACGCATGTATATATCGTGACTGAACTTCATTCACAATATAGTTAAAAAATGTCCTACTTTTGACTCACAACCATGCACTGGGCATGAGGCAGGCCTGGCTGTAGAATTCTGGTGATTGCTGTTCTGATGTGGACCCAACTGAGAGGTCAGGCGTGCAGCACATCCCGCTTCATTCAATACAGTGAAGACAGGTTGGTGTGATGTTTCTGTCATTTTTCTCAAGAGCGCTCTCTCCTTCCATGGAAGCAAAGCTGGCTCCATTCTTTCAGCTTGGAGGGGTTGCAGGTGGAAACCCAATTAGTTGGCATCTCTTTCCAGCTTGAATCTTTGGTGCTGGACACCCCACAGCCCCCCCTCACCTCCCCTGGAGTGGGGTGGTCCTAGTAGGGGGAAACAGGCTGCAAGACCCCAGTCTTCACCTTGTGAGGAGGACTTGCACCCCCAAGAGTCATTGAAAGGCAGAGCATGCTGACCTGACTGTTGAGACGTTGGAGAAACGTGAGGCTGGTTTCCCATGAAGTCCTCCATGGAGCCAGTCCTTTCTCAGCACTGGGGTGAAGTGACCTGGGGTCCCTCTGCCATCTAACCTTCCCTCACGCCTCTTCTCTGCACCCCCATCACCCACCCAGGAGGAAAGTGTCTGACTGTGACTGCCATAATGATGGGAACAATCGAAACCCATCCTGAGAAATCTGCCTACATTGAGGGGTCAGGCCTTAGTCTCAGAGTGAGTGAGTCCCCACTGCTTGCACCTCAAGACTGTCACGCATGATGAGGCTCTCTAGAAAGATGCTGGTTATACTACAAGTAAACACAGTTTCCTGTCTGGGGGGGGGTGGGGGGGTCAGCCCTCTTGTTAAGTCCTGGTCCTTCTTGGGAAAAGCCTGGACTTCCTGGTCTTCCAGGTTTCTCTCAGCAGTGCAGTCTGTGTGTCACCTGTGTCCTGGTCTCTGGTGAAGAATGTATGCCCATGAAGCCTCATTCTTCCCTGTGAGGTACAGGCTTCACCAGCAAGGGAGGAGAATGGCTATGGCTGAGGAACACAGGAGGACTTCCTCGTGGAAGAAGCCCTCAGCCCCTGGCTAGAACATTCCAGAATATTCCATAGGAGTGCAGATATTTCTACAGTCTGATCCTTTCCTTTAGCTCATACACAGGCCAGGCCTGTGTTCCTGGCCCATGAATATATGTTTGTCCCATTCCTCTGGCTCTTCCCCGGCCCAAAATGCCTTCTATCCAGCCACCTTCTAGGATTGTCTTCTGATTGCTTCCACCCACCCCCAAAGACTTCTCCCACAACCACTTTCCAGTCCCTGTTTCACAGTCATGCATCAGGCTGTTTTCCCAGGACTGCTATCTCCACCTTCTCCAATTGTCCAAGAGTGGACAGCTCTCCCCCAAAGACAGAGCTTGCTTCCCCAGAGCAAAGAAGTGGGGTCAACCATTGGAAAATGGCAGGCAGGGTTAGGGACAGTAACAAAAGTAGAAGACAGGGCTCACAGCGTCAGACAAGGTGTGCTGAGCCCTGACTCGCCTCTGTACTTGCCGGGCATGCTTGAATGCATCTTATTCTCCTTTTCTGAGCCTCAGTCTTCTCATTTGCAAAACGGGACATCTTGACCCTGACTTGTAAACAACACAATTCTGCACTCCTACCTCAAGATGGTTCCTCCAGAATTGCTGGCCAAGTGGAGAGAGGCAAGTGAGTGAATTCCAGGCCAGGTCAGGGATGTGGGGCAGGTGTGGGTGGCTGCCTGCTTCACTCCTGCACAGGACCAACCCCAAGCTCTTAGTCTTCCCCCCACGGGATCCAGGGATTTGCCAAACAGGCAATTCTCACCTGGAAAGAAAGTGACTCAGGCTGCCAGGAGAGCTGGAATGAATCAGGGAGGCAGAGGCTGAGTGTGGGGTCCCCACCCAGGGGCCCTGGCCTCTCCCAGCAGGAAGAGCGTGAGCCTGTCCCCAGAGCTCACTAGGTGAGAGGGCAGCCTTGCCAAAATGTGCCCCTGGCCAGCCAATGGGGCACAAAGACAGTCACCACCACACTCACTCCCACATTCCAGGCTTGTCGGGACGCTCCCACGAGTGCTATCTTGTCATGTGCAAAGCTCTGAACCCCAGTCCCAAGGCCTGGGTTCTAGCTCTGCTGCCTGCCCCCACCAGCCCGGGCAAGTCACATGGGCCTCGGTTTCCTTCTCTCTTAGAGGAGACATGGGCTCAGCTACCATCCGGGCTTGGTCTCCAAAACAGGCGCAGAGTTGCAGGGCTCCTGTGCTGGATGGTGCTGGGAGGCCGTGGGAGCAGGACACAGCAGCTCCTTCTCAGGCACGAGTCCCAGCCCCCAATGCACCTCCCCTCTTCTCCCTCACCCTGCAGACAATGTAGCAGCAAATCCTTTAGCTGGACCTCCAGGATCCCAGCATCTTCCCAGGCCTCTCCACCCTGGCGAGTCCAGGCCCCAGCGACTCCCGTGGACCCTGCAGGAGCCGTCAGCTCTTCCACCTCTGTACCAGAGGTCCTTGGTACACAGGCAGCCCAGGCCCCTCCAGGCCCAGAACTCCAAGCTCAGAATGCCTGCTGGTCTCCAAGCCAAAGCTCAGAACCAGAGGTGCAGCCGGCCTGCTCCTCCACAGCCAAACCAGCACGGCTTCTGTGTCCACTATCCAGCTCCCTCCACGCTAGCCACACTCACCCTGCTGCTGCTTCGCACGTGCCAGGCTGGTGGGTCACGAGGCCTGGGCCTGCCTGACCCCCTGGAAATCACATGGCCGCTCCCTTACCCCATTCAAGCTGCCCCTAGAACAAAGTTGTCCTTGGTCACCCCATGTAAATCGCCACACTGCCCTCTCCCCAGCACCCCGGACCCACCACATTCTTTATTTTCTAACTTTCTCATTTTCTATGGAGGCTACAGTTTGCTGTCCATACAGTTTATTGCCTTCTTGCTCTCTCTGGAAAGTCAGTTCCCGGTGGGCAGGGTTCTTGGTCTTTGATTGACTGGAGGATCTTTGCCACCTGGCACACAGCGCAGTCCATGCACACCTGTGCATGAATGAGTGAATGAGTGAATGAATGTGCAGACAGGAATGGTGAGGAAAAGCTTGGAAGCCCATCATTTCTGACGTGAGTGACAAGCCTCTTTGTGCCTCAGTTTCCCCAGTTGTAACACTAAGCTGAGAAGGCACCAGTTCTTGGTGCCCTGGTGTGGAGTGAAAGAGTCTCAGCTCACGGTGGCATGTCCCTGGGCTAACAAACGCTGACTGCCCAGGAGGCCATCTGCACATCAGCCCTGGGAGGCAGCCTGGGCTGGGTCCACAGGACCCATTTTGAATTCTGGGGATGCTGCTGGAAGCTCCTTCCTTGGCCCCCTGCTCTCCTCTGAGAGCTCCTCTTGCTCAAGGCACCTCAACACAGAACAGATGCTGCTTGGAGGGCATCACCTTGGGATACTCAAAGTGTGAGTGGAAGGACCCAGGTCAGGGGGGAGATGGTGGACAGAGGGCCCCCGGCCTAAAGTAGGGAGTGGGTCTCCTTGGGACCAGGCCCTTAATAGGGGCTGGGGAGTCAGAGCCTCTCTAGGCCTAGAGTCTGGGGTTCTTTCTTGGACAAGGAAGAGCAGCGTGTCACCAGCCCAGAGCAGAGGAAGTGTTAGTCTCCCAGCTGGCCCAGGGGGCTCAGGCCCCTCATCCCACCCAGCTAAGACCCAGATGAACAGCAACCCACTGAGAAAGAGGACCTAGCAGGGCCTGGCTGCCAGGGAGACCGGATGCCCAGGCCACCTCACACCCAGGCCACTCTCTTTTGCCCAGGGCTGCAGTTCTTATCCCTGACCCAAGACTGCAGCTGCCATTTGTTTCCTGGTCTTCAGGCTCCAGAAAACTCACTTTCCCACACCACACAGGAGTAGTTTGAGGCTCCTTCCAGCCAAGGTGGGAAGGTTTTACTGTGAGACCCACATGGGCTGTGAGTCTCTGGACTCCACACGAGTGACTTTTATTTGCACTTTACTTGTGTTCTGAGAGGACATGAAGTAGTTTCCGGCACCATGTGTGTGTCATTTTGTGTGCCACGTGAGTGACATGCATGTGACATATGTGTGCCATGTCTTGTGATGTGCAGGCCATGCATTGCACCATGTGTGTGCCGTGTCCTGTGGCATGCATGCGTGCCATGTGTTGTGTGTGTGTGACAGGTGCTGCCATGTGTGTGTGACGCGTGTCACTTGTTGCGCACATGTGATGTGCACTGTGACGTGCACTATGACATGCATGTGTGCCGTGTCTGTGCAGTGCTGCTAGGAACAAAATAGCCACAAATAAGATTTCAAGAGGAGAAAGAGACAACCAGGTTCAGCATAGCCACATGTTGCTGTGATGAAGGATTGCATCTCATCTCGGCTCCCACAGGGAAAAGGAGTCTCCTGGAGTCATGGAAGTATCTTTCCATCTTCCCCAGAGCCTGGCATCCAGCAGACCCTTGAGGAATGCCCGCGACTGACTGGGACAACGAGTGCCGGAATTAGCTGCTTGCTTTGGCCAAGTAGCCCCCAGGGCACTGTCTCCTGATGGCTTGGCCTCCACCAGCACCGGTCCTGGGCAGGGGTGGGGTGCTGGCCCAGCTCTTCTCTCTCCTGAGTAATGACCTGCGGGCCGGACCCCCAGCCCGACGACGCTCTTGAAGTCATGCTGACCTTGGCATTGTCTTGTTGTCTTAATGAATCAGGCCTCTCCAGGGAGAAAGCCCCAGGGGCCAACAACCATTGGTCAATCACCCCAAGTCGAGTGATTCAAAATTACTCATTTGATTTCTTTAACTTAAAAGAGAAAAAGAAAGCGAACCCTCCTGAGGGCACTCTAGGTACTTTCTTGGCTCACAGGTGCTATGTCTCCACCCCGCTGGCTCTGCTTCAGGGGACTCACTTTACCCCTATCCCAGCCATACCCCAGAGTCCCTGGTGGGAGAGACAGCTGGGGCCCTGGGTCCTCCTTGTCCCTGGAGCACCTGGTAGCCTTGGGTCATGGCAAGACTGTAAGCAGTGGAGGGTCAGCCCTAGCTTTTGTGATTTAGCCTTGGAGAGTCAGGTCTTGGCAGGCATCATCAACCCAGGAGGGCTTCCTGGAGGGGGTGGGCCAGTTCCAGAGACCTAGGGGGGGGTGGGCAGCTGTAGGGGGGAAACCCAGGGAGGAGAGACCTGCTTAGTATGAAGGACAGATAGGAGTACTGTGGAGAGGCTGGAGCAATTCCTATA
This sequence comes from Uropsilus gracilis, assembly GCA_004024945.1. Classification (NCBI taxonomy): domain Eukaryota; kingdom Metazoa; phylum Chordata; class Mammalia; order Eulipotyphla; family Talpidae; genus Uropsilus; species Uropsilus gracilis. The sequence continues at coordinate 26,818 of PVHY01015803.1, forward strand.
GGCCCAGAGCCCTGATGAAGATGACAGAGGAGGTTAGCTTAGACACTGCCAGTGAGTAAAACCTGGTTCTGCAGTCTCACAGAGTCTGCTTGCCCTTGCAGGATCCCTACCGCCTTGGGAATACAGTCTTCATGACCTCTGACGTCTCCTGAGCGCTTAACAAGTGCCAGGTGCTACGCCCAGAGCTTCCTGCAGCTCATCCCAGTTAATCCTCACAACTCTGTGAGTAAATAATGTCACCAGCCCCATTGAGCAGGTGAGGAAACTGATCCCAGAGAAGCGAAGAAGCTGGTCCAAGGACACACAGCAAACTCGGAGGCCGAGATCTGAGCTAAAGTCTGTACAGCAGCAGCACCAAGGTGCTCTTGGGGTCCTTCAGAACCCCTTGGGGGGTCGTCTGCTCTTGGGGAGCCCCAATCTGATGGAAGAAGTGCTTGTCAGGGGGCAGTTATGTGACAGTTCTTAGCCAGTTCCTAGGTTGGCACGTGGGGACCCCACCAAGGAACTGCAGTCAGAAGAGGCAGGAGGGAGGATGCCTCTGATTGGACCTCTGAGGAACAGTCAAGGGCCACGGCGGGGTTGGTCTCCCAGCACAGGATCCTCGCTATGTGGCCGCCCCCAGCCAGAGGGCCAGGCTGACGCGATGCACCTTCGAGGTATCAAGCCAGTTGCCAAGGAGACCTGCCAGATAGCACCCCAGCCCAGAGCCCAGGGATGGGGAGGAAGGCACAGGTGGTGCAGGGAGAGCCCTTCCTCCCAGAGCTTCTGAGCATTTTTCCATGTCTGAGACAAGAGGCAAGTGTGGCCAGGTCAGAGTTCAGCCAGACGCTGAGCCTGAGTGGAGGAGGTAGGCTGGCAGGGCAAGAGGTCAGTCAAAGGTCAGGTGCGAGGCACGCTGCGGTCAGCCTGAGGTCGCAGGTAGCGGTCAGCTCCCTCTGATGCTGGGCTGGGACCCGCCGTAAGTAGGGAACTGCAGGAAGCAGAGGATCCCCTCTGCTGGGTTCTGCCCCAGAGGGTGTGGTGAGTCACTGGGTGACCCCCTAAGTCCTGTTCTCCGTGGGTCACCTGCTAGGGAACAGGTACGTACAAGGTGGGGCCAGGAGGGCCTTAGGGGTAGGCCGGGGCCTGCACCCAGCCCTGGAGATTCCGCGCCCCTCATTCCTCCTGGCTGAGGTCATTCCCCGGGCCCAGCCCCCCCGGGGCCTGGGAGGGGAAGCAGAGGCTCCAAGGCGGCTCCCCCAGAACCTGTGAGTCACAACTCGTAGGACTATAGTTACTGGGTCCTGGAGAAGATGGGGGGATCCCGGCAGCACGTTGCTCATGGCTCCAGGCCCCAGAACCTCATGCATCAGCAACAAAGCATCACCTAATAGCTAAATCATACTGAGACTCCTGCATGTCACACACGGTCCCACGTGGTTTCTTGTGCTCTAGTGATGTTATTCCTTCAGAGCTAAAAGACTGAGGCGCAGAGCAGCTGAGTATGTGGCTCTGGTGGACACTTAGGCCCAGGTCCTCGTGATCAGTCTCACTCTCAACCACTACATGAGTTCAAAGAGAGCCCTGGACTGACCCCAGCTGTGAATGCACCCTAAGGCATGACCAGAGAGACCCCTCTCCCTCATCACCCACCGCCTCCTGGAAGGAGATCCAAGCCAGCTTCTCAGTCTCTAAGGGTGGAATCCAAGGGTGCAAGGTGGGTCTCCCAGGCGGGGTGAACTCCCGATGGCCTTGGTTCCATCTCTGCTGTTTGACGCCGGTGACCTCACTGCTTCCGGTCACTCCTTTGCCAGCTAGGACAGGGTCCAGCAGCTGTCCCTGCAAAGACAACCCGAGAGCCTGTTCATCTCCCAGGAAAGAGGGCTAAGAAATGCCACCCTTAGGAGGGTGTGGGGTGCTTTGGTAACTGCCTTTCTAGTTGATGGTCATGGTGCTAGTGGACCCAGGGCTGAAACGCAAGATGCTATGGGTCTGAGGGCATGACCAGGGCTCGGTGAAGACAGCTCAAGGCAAGTGGACTGTAAGAGTCCAGCTGTGTCCTTTGTGTGACCTTTGAGAGCCGCTGCCTCTCTCCAGCAGCTTCGCAGCCCCTGCCTTCCAAGTTCACAGGGAGGAAGTAGCCTACCCCGAGATTATCAACTGACTTCACATCTGAGCAAATCGACAACCCTATGGCGTAAGGGTAACTGCATTGGCTTTCCCCGCCAACACTCCCAAACTCTCTTCTCTTGAGACAAATGACCAAGTTTGTCCTGAAATTCATCATCTTGGATGTCCCCTCTTGGGCCAGGGCTGGACTAAGTTAGCTTCATCAGTGACTCAACCATCTCAAATGCAGCTCCCTCTTTGGACAGCAAACATTTGGAACCACCCCCTTTACTATCCTGCTCTAGGCACCGTTGATTTGGAATTTCAAAGGAGCAATGTCAACAGAAAGCCATCCTTACCAGAATGGATGACATCTGCTAGTAGACCATTGTAAGCCAGCAGGTCATATGGCCAAGTAGGATCACCCCAGAAGATGCCCTGCTAGAGCCCAAACCCAGTGACAGGGAAACCAGGCTCCCAGGTTTGGAAACTTCAGAAGAAGCGGGCAGGTCTAAACCACAGAGAATTTTCCCTCAATTTCCATGGTAAGTCTTGGGCAAGAGCACTTCTATAAAATGGAGTTAGGTCCCAGGATAGGATCATAAAAAGCAGGTTTTACACCTCTGTGAATGAGTGGAAGGACATTCAAAGGTCAAGAAGGATACAAGCCCTCCCATGCTCTAAGGGTCATGCAACTCCCACCCCCAAATACACAGCACACCTGTTCCCAGGCCGATGTGCCTGCGGATTACCTCTGGGAAGCAGTGGTGCCAGCAGACAGCTGGCCTCACTGGCGTGGTCTGTGAGACTCACTCCATCCAGGTTGATAGGACCTGGGAGCACATGTGACTATCTTCTGACTTTTGGAAAGAGAACCCTTCTGAGCTGCTGTTTTATCACACCCCACCCTCTGGGTGGCGCTGCTCATGGCTGAGCGATGCAGAGGAAGGATGAGAGGCCACGGGTCATTGAGTGTTGAGGACACTGTTAGCCCTGGGTCAGCTCTGGGTCACCTGTGTCAGAACTCTGTGCTGTGCAAGAAGACGTCATTTTGGCTACTTCAGGGTGGACCTTTAGCTACTGGTCACCCTGAGTGTCCAGATACAAAACGTGACTTTGCCAGATCTCACAGCTGTTTCTAGAATCGAGTCCCAGTCTCCCAGGCTATCCTGGCTCCTTTCTCCACTCAGCCTGAAGGACAGAAGGAGCCAGAACCAGGGCACTGCTCAGAAGGATGTTCGTGGACAAGGGGCTCACTGGGCCCTCCCTGGAAGGGATGAGGGACAAGGAGACCCATCCAGGAGCTTCTCAGGCCTGTCCCCTCCCCAGTGCCTCCTCTGACTCAAGAGACACCGGGATTAGCAGCTGCATTCCTTTCTGGTGTCATCCTTTATGCTTTCAAGTGCTTTACAGGCGCCAATTAGCAGCCAAGCGCCCCACCCGAGGAACCAGGGCTCCCCGAGTATGACGGAGGGAGGCCCCGACCTCATCTGCAGTGGGCAGTGTGGACCTCCAGGGAAGTCCCCGTATCTAGGCCACAGGGTGGGGGGAGGAGGAGGCTGGGAGGACAGGGGTCAAAGTACATGGGAACAGCGGAGAGGGAGCCCTCAGGGCCCCCCTCCAGCTGGCAGGGTTGCAGCCCCCGGTGCAAATGCTAAACTCCCTTCCAGCGCGTGAGGGGCTTGAGTAGCCACCATCACTAATGTTTTACTGATCCACCGAGTCTCTGCCCGTGGCCCTCTGCCCTGTAGTTCTCCGTTGCAGACAGAGTTGTGGGACCAGGCTTGGTTCCAGGTGGGGTCAGGGCCTGCCTTCATGGATGCAGACAAAGCCTCCTGCACAAGGCCACTGGGGCCTGGTGGCTAGAGGAGGAAGCAGGACGCACAGCTGGAGCTGCTCCCCGGTGTGTTGAAGGAGGCCAAGCTTCCCCTTCTTAAGAGGTTGCCTGGGTTCCCTCTACCCAACAGGTCAGGCCCACCTCCACTCTAGGGGCCCAAGGCACCTCTCAGTCTTGCCCATGTGTTCACAGATACCAGCACCCCTAGGTCCCAGGCCCTAGGCTGTGCACAGCCCCACCTCTGTGTTTTTGCCCCTGCTGTTTCCCAGCAGACGACAGTGTCCCCCCCACGCACACCACTCCCACTGTCACCAGCACCCTAAGGATTTGCACAGCTCCCTCAGCCCACATGCTCCTTGGTCCTCAAAGCGGTAAGGGGAGTGTGCTTGCACTTCTCTAGGGCCTTCCATTGTCACCTGGAACAGTGACATCCATGCAGCTTTGCTGTGATGCATCTGTGCTCTTGCCCCCACTCTGCCAGCACCTCCTCTCAGCTGTAAAGTGTGGGGGTGCACACAGCCCTGGCACAGAGCCACCGCCTGCCTGGCAGGAGCTCAGGGAGGTCCTGGGGAGCTTTGCTTCCTTCGCCAAGTGACTGGGTGAAGACGTTTCCTATACCGGAATAACTGGGTGGGAGGAGGTTGGGGAAAGAGCCCTTCCCTGCAAGGATCACCCTTGACAGCTACCTATCCTATGTCTTTATTGCTAAACAATTGAAGGGGAGACTTGTTCTTTCCCCCAAATCTGTGTTGATGGTGTGAGAAGTTTACAGACAAGAGACAGAGACAGAAACAGAGGAGCATGAGACAAGAGGTGTGGAGGCCAGGCAGGCATGGAGGCAGAGAAGTGGGTGGGCCAGATGGCACCTGAGACAGACAGAGCAGGGTCAGGGAGAGTGGAGAGGGGAGGGGAGGCAGGACAAGGTCAAGGTCAAGGGCAGGTGGAGCAGGGATGCATAGAAAGCAAATAAAGAAGACAGACACAAGACAGGGAGGCTGACAGAGCTGAGCTGAGCGGGCAGGATAGCAGCGAGTAGGCCCCTCCTTTCCTGGATGCCTGGGTGCCAGGCTAAGCACCACTTCTGCAAAGCCACTCCTGAAACTTCTGCGTGTTGGAGCATGAAGACCCAGAGGAAGGCAGCCAACTGGAAGGCAGCCGAGGACCAGAAGCTGGGGAGGCGTGCGCCCAGGAGGATGAAGAGACGCTGCCCCATCCCCTGGCCATTGGGCCCGCACCCCGACATGGACCTGGACGAGAGAGGGCACCCCACCCAGTGGGCTGAGCCAGGAGGGAGGAGGAGTCCTCACCAAGCTTGTGTCAGGTGTCTTCTGGACATAGAGAGCAGGAGTGGCCCAGCTGGACCATGGCAGTTGGGGGGTTCAGGGAGGAAAGGAGAGCTGGGATTAAAGTTTCAGTAACCTGCCCTGAAAGCAATCAGGTGTTATGTGGCCGGGATTCTTGGGAACTGAGTAAGGCAGCCCTATCCCAGCATGGGGTGGGCAGAAAGACAGAGTCCAGTTGTCCCTTGCAGGAGATCAGTGATGCCCACCCCCACCTCCTACTTGTACTGCTTTCTCATGACTCAGACCAATATCCCCGTGTCTGGGGACGTGGACCATATTAAATGAGAATGGGGTGAGGTGGTGTGTTGAGACTTAGGGCTGGTTGAACCTGGGGAGATCTGGGAAAGGTGCCCATCTGTGTGGTGGGGTAAGAGGGAGGCAGGAGCCAAGAGAAAGCCTGGAGAGAGACGGAACTGAAGCACCTTGAGAAGACTAGCTGGCCAAAATTTGTAATTCATCCATGCACTTAAGCAACATGTATTGACACAGAGAGAAAGAAGATCCAATCAGAAACTCGCATCTACAGACAAACCCTAACTCTGATCTCAGCCTGAACCCTACACCTGACCTCAGACTGAACTTTAACCCCCGCCAGACTCACCACTAAACCTGTCCTCAGACTTACCCTAATGCCAGGTCTTCCAGCTTCACTGAGCCTAATCTTGGCTGTTGGCCATCATGTAATATCTGTAGGTTTCTTTCTCAAAAGGAAAAGGAAAAGAGCAGGTAGACATTTCTGGAGAAACACCACAAAGTACATGGCTGCAGGGCTTGCCGGAAATAACACTTGGCCACATGTTGGAAGTGTCTGCACCAGCCATCCAAAGCCCTCACCCTATACAACTGGATCTCCTCTCCTCCCCACATGCCCTCTCCCCACCTGCCAAGCGTGTCCACTCTTCTCTGAACACCACGCCCAACTTCAGAGCCCTGATCCCATCTCATCAGCCATCACAGACTTCATCTTCTTCTATAAACCCATCCCAACCAGATGATCCTCTCCCTCCTCTGAACATCTCCAGCAAGCTGAATTCATCCTCTAATCACAAATCACTCACATTTCTTTTCTTCTTTGCCTGTTCTTTCCCTTGGTAGATGGATTGCCTAGAAGATACCCAAATGATCCAATCGATAGTATTTTTCACTGTTGTCAGCAATGCTGGCATGGACATCCTTAACATTCTATCCTGACACACTTGTATACTTAAAGATCATCTCTTCAGCCAGAGGAATAGCCTGAACATAAATGTAATGGTCAAAAAGCCTCATGCTTCAAACTAGCAATGCCCTGCTCACCCTTCCCCAGGTCCTACAGTGACTTTTGTGGTATTTAACTGTATGCTTCTCCCATCCAAGTGCTAACCAGATCTGACCCTGCTTAGCTTCCAATATCAGATAAGATGCTGCATGGTTCAGGGTGGTATGGCAGTACACCGTTAACTGTGTATTTCTGAAGAGCTTATTTATGTTGTGCTTTCTTGGTAATCAAATTCAAACATCCTCTGTTTACTTTGTGCTCCCACAAGTAAGTACGCCCCAATCCCTGCACTTCTGATAGATTTAAATTACAACATTTCCAATCTAATGATTACATTTCCTTTCTAATAAAATGTCGAGTTTTCCCCGGAATTAATAACTGCCTCATTTTAAAGTGTACCTTGCTTTCCTCTATACTCACTATCAATTCTGCTCAAACTCTTTGACACAACCATAAAATTGCTATAAAGTTAAAACCTTGAATCATCTTCCATTCCTTGTCTCCTTGAAAATGGCCCGCAGTAGCTGCCTACCCCGATGCTCCATCCACTCTGGCTCTCTGCACTCACATCACTCTTCTTCTAGTGCTTCCTTGCCCTCTGGTGAGATCACTTTGCCCTCTATTATGTTGGGCCTCCTATTTCCAAGCTCCCCTGGTCTCATTATCTTGGTTTATTCCTGTATTCTGCTGGAACACAAACTTGCAAAAGAATAGAAGTTGCTCTTCAGGCTCTGCAATCTGAAGGGAAGGATTCCGGGTCCCATGCTCTCTCCAGCGGAGGGTGTAGGACACAAGCAGATGAGGTCTTCTCTCTTGGGGTTGCTGGCTTGAACTGGTAGCCCCTGCTGCAGCCCTGGTGCTCCGCCCTGCCTCCTGTAGTGGGGGGCGGGGAGACAGTACTCTGCTAGGACATGGGTGGGGTGGGGGAGTACCCCCTTCTGGTTCACCCCCCTCAGTCAGTCCTCATTAAGTACAAGAAAAACAACAATCTGGCTGCAAAATGTACCGGAGGAGAGAGAGAACTAAAGGCCCCGAACACACCCATTACCTGCCCCAAAAGAGCATGGGCAGAACCAAGAGATATCCTACTGTGAGACCACTAGTGTGAAGACACATCACAGACATATCACATACAACATTTCTGGTGCTGGGGCTAACCTCCCCATCCAGAGACACTTTCAAGGTAAGCAAGGAGCCTCCCTGTCCCATTGGGGGAGGAAAGCCACAAAGAAGTGACAGTAGCACCTTGGCGAACTGCAAGTCCTGAGATGAGCTACATCAACCATCTGCTGAGGTCTGTCCTCAGCTGGGAACTTACCCACTGCCAACAGCTGGGAGGTGGTCTCCCAAAGCCAGGTGCCAGAGCTATAAGGCTAAGAAGTAGCACCACCGGACAGACATTGGAATGAATGGAAGAAATAGCCAATAAAAATGAGGAGACACTGAAACCAGAGATCATAAGGGTCCAGAGAAAAAGAGCCTATTTCTTCCACCACAGGACATGCCACAGTGAAGAAAAAGAAGAAGAAGAAGAAGAAAAAGAAGAAGAAGAAGAAGAAGAAGAAGAAGAAGAAGAAGAAGAAGAAGAAGAAGAGGAAGAGGAAGAGGAAGAGGAAGAGGAAGAGGAACAACAACAACAAACAACAAGAGAAGATGGCCAGGCATAGTGGCTCATGCCTGTAAGCTTCAGCCTATGAAGTGGCAGGGGCTAGGGATCGCGGTTCAAGTCCCGCCTGGGGCCCATAGAAAGACCTAGTTCCAAAAAAATAACTGGGCGTGGTGGTGCACGCCTGTAATCCCAGCTACCTGGGAAGCTGAGGCTGGGGATTGCTTTGCTTGAGTCTGTGGTACCCTGGGCAACGAGAGCCTGCAGTTCCATGGGCAAAAATAGT
>PVHY01015804.1:0-35227 GCA_004024945.1 Uropsilus gracilis
AGTCCCACCTGGGGCCCGTAGTGAGACCTAGTTCCAAAAAATAGCTGGGTGTGGTGGCGCATGCCTGTAATCCCAGCTACCTGGGAAGCTGAGGCTGGGGATTGCTTGAGTCTGTGGTACCCTGGGCAACAAGAGCCTGCGGTTCCATGGGCAAAAACAGCAAGACCCAGTTTCAAAAAAAAAAAAAAAAAAAAAAAAAATTGCCATCCACTTGCTTTTCTCCACATCATGGACCATATATGTTTTGTGAGTCAGATTCCTTCCTGACTTAGATGTAGTTCTTACCAAAAATGCTTTAGGAAACATTTTGACAATTAAAAAGATTTTTTTTCTATGCAAGGATTGGGGACCAAAAATCAACGTAGGTATGGAACTTTGAACTGAGTAAATTGTCAAAGGACACAGCTCCTGCAGAGTGATGCTGTTCTACTCTTGGAATCACTATGGTATCATTTCAAATCTTGTTGAGGACTATAATGAGGAATATTATCTCATAATTTCTTGCCAACATAGGTATTAAGGAGGAATTATTCTTTGTTATTAGGGGAGAATAATTCCTCCCTAACAAAATAAATTTAGGTGGCCTCAGTTTCTCCTTACTCATGTAATTCAATATTCTAATTACTTTTTTTTATATATATAATAAAAGGGTGTGTGTGTGTGTGTGTGTGTGTGTGTATGTGAAGTGGGAGCAGCCCACACATTTACAAAGGGAATTACAGAGAGTTAAGAGCAGAATGGCAGTACCTCCTTTTTCACATGCTTTAGTTGGATCTCCTCCAATTATCTTTATTCCTTCCCTTGTGGTGGTAATGGAAGAGTTCTGTACCCAAACTCTGCCAAGGGGCTTTAGTGAAAGCAAGACAGCTTCTGGGAGCTTCCAGCTTTCTGCTGCTTGGAATCCTAGAACGTGCATGTCTGAACAGGAGACAGAGAAGCTGGGCTTCCTAAAACCATGTAATTGGCTTGGCCCTCCTACTTAGACTTTTATGTGAAATAAACATTGCATCTGTGGCTTAACACAACAACAACAAAATATTTTTTTAGGTATATAAATTGTTTTATTTATTTTGTTCTTTAGATCACAACCTCTGTAAGTGTTTTTTTTGGGATACCTCCCTCTCCCTCCTGCCTCTGGTGCCCCTTCCATTCTCTCAAATCCCACTCTTTGTTGTTACTAGTTGTGCTAAGTCCATTAGTCTCTTTCCTATAGCAGTGTCCTTTCACTGGGTGAGGGATTGTGTTGTTGGAACCAGGTGAGCCTTGCTGGTAAGTTTTCAGTCTTAAGTTTGCCTTGGATGGCCAGTCTATATTCATTTGTGATCTGTCCATGTTTTCTTGCTGCAGGCCGTCTTCTCCAATCCCATCTCCATTGCTTTGCTGCTTTTCCTTATGGCTCTGGTGTCAGATTTAGGGGGGTCTCGCCCCCCAGCCAGTGTTGGTCTAGAAGTTTCTCTGTGAATACAAGCATCTGTGAATGGCCTTTGAAGATCATCTCCTCTGCCTCAGTTTGCAGTTTTGATGTGGGGCTGATTACCCTATCTATGGTCTTCCTCTCCTCTCCTGTGGTGTGGGGAGGGGGTCTTGCTCTCCTTGAAGGCATCTCCAAAAAGTCCTGGGTCTTCGTGGCCCAATGAGTGCATAAGTGCACATGGTGACATCTTGTCTCTACCTTGTTTCTCTTGTCTTGCATGCACTGGTTCTCTTGGTTGTCCATCTGCTGTGTCATCTCAGGCTTGTGGGCTGGATTTTTGCATGTCCCTTGCTGTTCTATGTTGGGGTTTGTGTTGCACATGTTCTTTTTTTTTGAGATTAGGTCTTGCTATTTTTGCCCGTGGAACCGCAAGCTCCACGTTGCCCAGGGTACCACAGACTCAAGCAATCCCAGCCTCAGCTTCCCAGGTAGCTGGGATTACAGGCCTGTACCACCATGCCCAGCTATTTTTTTGGGACTAGGTCTCACTATGTGGTCCCGGCGGGACTCGAACCACGATCCCTGGCCCCGGCCGTGGGCATGTTCTTGATCCTCTGAAGTTTAGATGGAATAAGAGTGAAATGGAAGGGGCTCCCACTCTGTCCCCCACTCCGCCCCCCTCTCCGCTTGCCTGCCGGTACCTCCCTGTGCAGGGGTTGGCCCAGATGGCTGAGCCTGAGCCCTCCCATGGTCCCTTTGGGCTAGGAGCAGAGGGCAACAAGGCACGGCAGATCCTAGCTGCAGATGGATACCCTGTGAAGCAGTCATCCGCTGGTGGGTGGGGCCACCTCCCCCACCCCATCTCCCCTCCAGGGCTCACCTGGTTGAGGGGGCTTACCCAGGAACCTTGACCCCCTTTGCTCCCCGCTGGCAAGGGAGCCCCGCAGGCCAGGGACCCAGGTGTGTGCATAGGTGTGGGGTGGCTGCCTGGTGGCGGGTGGGACCAAAAAATTTTTTTTGACTGTGCCATTTGTCCAATGCTAATCAGCAAGGGAACTTTGTGCATCATGGTACGCAGACCCAAGGTGAAGTGGTCCATCTCAGACAGTGCTTTCACTACTGCTCATATGAACAGAGAAATGCGGTTAATTGCATACTCTTAAAGCTTCTACCGGGAAATGACTTGTGTCATTTTGTTGACCAATGAAAGTTACATGACCACGTGTAACCTAGAAAAGGTTAAGAAAGTGCAGTCCTATTATGTGTTTCTAAGGGAGGAGAACTAGAATAGGTGAAGTATCCTAATGCTGTGTACTACTTTTTATTTTGTTTAAGCCATTATTGAGGATGGTCAAGAGTAGAAAATTTGGAAAGGAGATACAAGACTAGAAATATGGCTCATGTAAGGAGCCTGGAGGTGATGGCAGAAATAATTAACATTGTGTTAAAACAGCTATATAAATGAAAAATTCTTAGGCGTCAACTGCTATAGCAAGTATCAGATGCTGTAGTAAGTATTCTGCATTGCAGACTCCCACCCTACAAGTGATTTGTTAAAGTGCCGTCGTGGGGTTCCAGTTTAGCAACAGCAGACGGGTGATGCAAAGGCAAGAGGCATTTATTTTCTGACTTAAGTCAGGGTCCAGCACTAACCTGGATCACCGAAGCAGCGGTTACATCAGGGCGAGTGAGGACCCCGAGCCCCCACGCAGTTTTCTTTTATCCCTATGCAAGGGGCTTGGGAGTACGTGCACTTACTTTGGTTGGCTAATGAGGGCTTGGGGATACCTGGACTTACTTTGGTTGGTTAATGAGGGCTAAGATATGAGGGTCTTATCTAGCTACTGAGAGGCTTTGCCATGTAAGGAGATGTTGCTGGCCGATGGCCAATGATGCCTTATATGGTTGGCTTCTGGCTGCTTGATATCCGCTAACAAAATGTTATCATTTGATATTTAACAGATTAATTTAACAATAGTTAACAACTCCACAAAGACATGAGCCTCTTCCAAAAAGGAGAGAGACTATCAGTGTCTGTACATGCTATGGGCAGCAGCCCTACTTTCACAGGTGCCCATGCGGTGTCTCTTCACCAAATTCTGTTGGCAAAGCGGCAGCGGCAGCTCTCCTTCCACAGGTGCTGGTTGGTGACTACGGAGGTGTCTCTTGTGACAAACCTGTCCCTCCCAGGAGCAGTTCTTTCTACCTGCTTGTGTCTATTTAAGTGTTATTCATTCATTCGTTCGTTTGTTCGTTCATTTGTTCATTCATTCATTTATTTGAGACGAGGCCTCACTATTTTTGCACATGGAACCGCAGACTCACATTGCCCAGGGTACCACAGATTCAATCAGTCCCCAGCCTCAGCTTCCCAGGTAGCTGGGATTACAGGCACGCACCACCATGCCTAGTTATTTTTTTGGAACTAGGCCTTGCTACGTGCCCCAGGCAGGACTTGAAACGGGATCCCTGGCCCCAACCATGGCTTCCTAGGCTGCCGCTTATGGGCATGCACCACCATGCCTGGCCTTAAGTGTCCTTTATTTTTTCCTGCCTTTTTTACAATAAACTTGCCCTTTTTGATATAACTAAACATCTCTGCCTCAGGAAACTTGCCTGGGAAATCCCCAAGGTGCCACTGAAAGGGGAGTTCTGTTGAAACTTGCCAGAGGTGACCCAAGGACCCCTATCTCAGAATCTAATGCTTTTCCAAATCAACTGTAATAATTATTATTTTGGGTTTTCACCCATCACCACTGCACTGATTCCCTCCCCCCCCATACAGAAATGTTCACCTCAGTGCTGTCATCAGTGAATTTAAACCAAATCCTATAAGGAGAGTATCTACTGCGCAGGATTTGTAGAAGTTTTTTTCTCTTGCAATTTTTTCTGGAAGGTTGAAATCACACCTTTCTTAGATATCCACACCCCCATCTCATTAATAGACTTTCTGAAATTAAAGTCTGGTACACAGGAAGCAAATATTTAAGAATTCCCTCTTATAGTTTATACCATTATCATCTCTGACTCCTTCCGAGCCTAAGAAATGTTCACTATTCTTTATTCAGAGGTTGGTCATATTTCCTGGGCTCTATGTCCTTAACTACCTCAATTTGGTAAACATTTTCATTGACCCTATGTCACCTTCCAAATACTTAAGATAAATGGGTGGTCGATAACTATTGTCTATTTTCTCCCAGTTCACACTTTCTGAAGCCCCATAAGTCTTCTGTTGCACCTCTTCACTGAAACTCCTCTCAAATGCCACTGATGACCTGTGTGGAGAAGTGTTTCTCATATGCTGGAGTTCCCTGGAAACATGCTGGAGGGTAAACGAGTATCAGGTTTTTATAACCTTCCACCATTAGCCTCTATGACTGGCACTTGTAGTATTGCAACCTCCCTCTGATTGTACATAACTGGCTCAATGGGTGTGTGCATGCATAATTGTGCTCACCTGGGCTTAGCTGGGGGGCTTAAAAGGGCAATGTTACCCTGAAGGGAGGGGAACTCAGGGAGACTCAAGTGATTGTTTCCTTGCTGACTGTTTTCTGCTTTTCGCTATTAAAAATTCAGTGAAGATGATGCAAAGGGCTCTGCCATTCTTTAAGCTGCTAGAACCAATGATAAACCTACCCAGATTGGAATGGTGCAAAACACGTTTTTATTCATATAGTGGCATATAATAGTGGAAGACCATCTTAGACTTAGTAAAGTACAGGAGAAACCTCATTAGCATTTGACTAGTTAAGAGTGTATGCAGACCTGCTGTAGGTAAAATCAGATGTCTGTGTGCCCCTGCAGACACAAAAACCATCTGTAGCAAAAGGCTGACTGGTATTTATCTCTTTTAAGCAGGCCTGTTCTGCAACACGTGCATTAGAATTGTAACCCAGGGTGTTTATTCACTATGTGTAGGTGTCACCTAGAAGGAGGAAAATTCTCTAGATGTTCAACAGAGGACCTCTTTTCTGTTACTGGTGAGCTAGACCATATGCAGAATGCTTTTTCATTCTTAAGCAGGAAAGCAGAACTGTAGCAGCTTTGAATATGAAGGACAAAAAGCAGCTCTGGAGATCCAAAGCAATAGTCTATGTTACAGGTTTAACACACTCATTTAATTTCATTGGAAAAAATAATGAAACTGGTGAAAAGTATTTATGGAACTAGAGGAGAGCATATTTTGCTGGTTTTACTTTATGTTTGAAGTTTTGGGTATAGCTCTGCTCATAAATACTGAAATGCCTAGCATAAAGAACGCAGCCTGGGGCATACCCCATAAAACTTACAGTGCAGTTAAATGAGCAATTTCCAGTGGAAATAAAACGGGCATGTTGAGTGGAATATGAATTAAACTGTGCATCGGACTCTGGCCAGAGCCAGGCTTTGGAGAAAGACCTGGTGGGTTCTGTAGCAACTGATACAGTCCATCGATAGGTCAAGGCCAGTAAGTAACAAAAAATAACTGCAGTTAGTGTAAAGTTCAGAGCATTTCAAATGTGTTTAATGTAGTTCTGTATCATGTTGTCTCCTTGAAAGGCCCAGCAAGACACTATCTGATAACAATTAAATTTTCATCACACCCAGAAACATTGAGCTCCCACAATGCGTTTGCTCATGCAGAAGTTTGAATACTACCCTCAGACTTGATTTTCACCTTCTGCGTGTCCCCCCCACCCCCGCATCAAAGTCACCCAGATTTAATAGATAAATATTCTTAAAAGAGATTACAGTGGGAAAAAGGAAAAGTCATGGAAATGACCAGCAGTTGGTATTTCAGACCACACTCTGTCCTGGTTCATTTCTTGGGTCCTATTTGGAAACCAAAGGACAAGCAGTCTCTGATAGCCCGAGGGCCAACACAGCTCAGGATTTAGACTTTAGAATGCCAACGTCCTGCCAGGCACCACAGGTGTAAGTTTGACTCAAAGAGGATTGGCTTGAAAGTACAGAGTCTGTAGATTTCATTTGAGTGTAGTTAAAGCAAGTCCATTAATATAAAGTGTAGCAATTTTTACTTTGAGGAATTAGGATATGGTTGAGAGAAGGAGAACTTGAAAGTTTTTTTATAACAACCAGAGGAAAGTGAGCAACCATTTTCTTCCCTTCTACTCTTCTCCCCGGTGCCCCATTGCTGCTGTTCTGGTAGTAAATAAGGGCTGGTGGGTGGGGGCCGTTTGAGTCCAAAGAACATCACCAGGCATTTAAAAACGTTGACAAGCCAAACTGTAAAACTTTCCTTTTAAAATTAGGGTACCCTACTGTCGTTTTTTTTTCTGAATTTATCTTCTCTTGCCAAAATAATTGTTTACAATTAGAAACTATAAAAATGTACTACATGTACATGAACATTTTCCAAATCAAATAGTTTTTCTATGGTAGCCTATATTTTGCATATATATATTATTATTTTTTTGGAGACTAGGTCTCGCTATTTTTGCCCGTGGAACCGCAGGCTCACGTTACCCGGGGTACCACAGACTCAAGCAATCCCCAGCCTCAGCTTCCCAGGCAGCTGGGATTACAGGCCTACGCCACCGTGCCCAGCTATTTTTTGGGACTAGGTTTCGCTGTGTTGCCCTGAGCGGGACTGGAACCACGATACCCAGACGCTTCATAGGTTGCAGTTTACAGGCAAGCGCCACCGTGCCCGGCATATTTTGCATTTTTCACATAAGATTTTGTTCCATCCGGATCTGCGCTCAGCATCTCTAACTTGTATAATAACAAATTATGTCATGAGTGAAACACATTTTCCCTCCTATTTGTCTAACGGCTGCTTTTCCCTAAAATGAAAAAGGTCAGGTGCATTTAGATGGTTGGCCGGATACCTGCAGGTATATGGATTCCTGCAGCCATGGAACTCTCTGAAAGGGCCGTGTCCAGCTTGTACAGGAAAAGGCAGTATGAAAGAACCGAAAGCTGATTTTTTGGAACATATATGCCTGGAGATGGAAAAATGAAGCTAGTTACAAGGAACGAGGGTGTTAGAGCGAATTAGCCGAAGTGGCAGAGTGGCTTTCACGTGTAACCTGATGTGTCCATTTCATTTCTTAGACTGGAGGCACAATAAAAAAGGCACTTTAAGTTAACAGAGCATTATATAACCGGAAAAGTTTACAAATTCATATAGATAGAATTATTTGTGGAAGAAAAAAGATTTCCCCTTGACTTACAAATCGCAATGTAAAAAAAAAAACAACCATCCCCACAACAAAAACTCTCAAATTCTTTAATGATGCTTTTCTTTTTCTGAAGACAAAGGCTGGGAGATATAAAATGGAATCATTTTAATCGAAATGACAACCTTTGTGCCGTTGCCTTACTCCGCGTTCATCGTCAGAATCATTTCATGTTTTCCTGGACAGCTTTTAGTTTGAAAACAGCTTCGTTAATTAGCAAGCGCTGACGCAATAGACCGCCTCATCTGTAGAGCTCTGGCGCTAGCTAGCGGACAGAGACGGAAACTGCTCTCACATTAAAAAGGCGTCTGCTTGCCTCCTTTTAGCGGTTGTCCTCCGATTTTTTTCCGTCAATGTAATGGGAGGTCGTTGCAGCGAGGCCAGAGAGGGCCAGCTGGGATTCTAGTTGAAAGCAGAGGAAAGTGGTGGGCAGGAGCGGAGAGAGGGAAGGCCACAAAAAAGCGGTCAGTCCTCCAAAGGATTTGTGAAGAAATCTTTTCTTTGAAATAATCTTGCCATGTTGATGGAGCAGCTCAGTCTTTTGCCAGTGAATGTTTATCCTTTTATTTTTTATTTGCCGATGTATTTGAACATATACTTAGGACATGTAATAACTCTGGAACTTCACAAACACAGCTCTGAAGACAGACATGTTGTAAGTCTAAATTTGTGTTCATTTTTAAGTGGCAAATATTTCTGCTGTGAACAGCTTACCTTCTCACTGACACAACTCTAAGATAAATAACTCTCAAATGGTTAATAAAGCAGAAACCTCTTAAGATGATATTTATTTGTAGCTGGTACATGATAAAGAAAATATAAAGTTTCCAGGCAAAAGCCACCTTTTTAGGGATGTATGAAGTAGATTTAGACTTGGAACTCAATTTATCCTGAAATTGAACTAGGTAATGATGATTTGCAGGAAAATTGAAAACATACAGTATTTATTTTAGGAACAAAGAATCTTTGTCAGGCCATTTTTCTCATTTAATTAAGCCATAACTGATCTTACTAGGGTTATAGAGGAACTTCAAATGCTAATAAATAAACCTGAAGCTGAGACATTTCTTTCATTAAATAGTAGGAGATGTTTATTACTGTATTACTTATTGCTAAAATCAATTACTAGTACTAATATTTGATGTCGAATTTATTCTGAAAACATGCTGAAGCTTGTAAAGAAGAACTTTTCTTTTTATGTATTGTTCGTATATCTATATAAGTCAGTTATGTAGAATAAGGATCATCTGAACTGAAATTTCTTATAATAATATTTTTGGAAGGCAGATCTAATTTCAAAGGAGGTTTCAAGGGAAGAATTGTCACTTTCTTGCCTGGCAGTCTAATTTATGTTATTCTGTTGTAGAGGAAATAGATTTAAAATCTTATAAATCTTATGTGCGTAAGACATTAGATGGTAAAATAGCTGGTGATGTGTAATGCTGCTGTACGAAATTGATATAAGCTACTACTTTATGCTTATTTTACACTGTGCTAAGGGCTACATATTTACTATTAAAAATTCATCTAACCTTGTTACCAACCAAATTAAAGTATAGACCTATTTCTATAGTTTTAAGCATTTTGTAACTTTTGGAATATAATAAAGTCCTCCTTAAAAACCTTAGATCTTCAGTTTAACTGGCCTCCTCCAGGACCCTTTTATTTCTCATTTATGATAGAAGTTGAGTTTATGTAATTGGGTGAATTTCATATGAGTAACTGAAAAAAGGTATTATATAATTTTTTGGGGGGAAAGTTTAACAGGACTCTTTCGATGACACTTGATTAATTGAAATAAGTGAATGATAGAGTTAAACTGCAGAAAAATTTGAAAGTTACAGCAAGATAAAATAATTTATGTTCTTTTGAAATAGCTTTGAACCATATAAACACTTATTTTAAATACCGAGTTTGTGATTAGGTCTTTCTATAAAATTGTTTAATGTTTTTTGAAAAATATCTTGACGCATACTATGAACCTTATGTAATTTCTTATATGCTACAAATTAAATATCATTCCATCATTTCTGAAATTTACTCATAAAGATTTTAAGATTTACCATTTGAGTTTAACTTTTATTACTTTTAGATATTACAATATTAGAAATTAATGCTACATTGTAAATGGAACATATTTGGAGGAAGGCAGGCAGGAAGGAAATTTTTTCCTCTTTGGAGATTTTTCTGAGGACTTTGAAATAGAGAGATCAACACATAACCAGTTCACACAGTTTATACCTTGCCTTTTATTTGAAATAGTATATTTAATTTTTGCAAAAGAAACATAAGATGTAATTTCTGCTTCTGGGTATCTCTGAATAATAAAACAAGTTATAAAATACATGCTCGCACATTATTCTGATACATTTGAAAGACAAAGCATACTAAAATGCACATATACAAATAATCAAATATTTGCTTGGCTTCTAGATCACACAGTTGCTAAATAGCACAATCTTCCCTCACAGAGTGGTGCTGGAGCCCTCCACAGACCTTCCCATTAGGAGACATTGGCACAGTGTGAGGGGGGACGCATCTGCCAGCAAAGCGGTACAGATGGTTCCCCTCATTAGCCTCCAGAACTCCAAGCAGCCATCACGGAAGAGGCCTGGGATCTCACTTGGACAAGATGTTACGCTGGCCTCCTGTTCAATGTCATTACAGTTTCTCCAAAATAATCTCCGTGCGCTCTGTCGGGTGTTGGCTGGTCGACATGCCACACTTGCAGAGATTAGAGGTGGCAGCACCACGTCCATTCTGCCAAAGGGCTTTATGTGGTTTTCAGATTTGACAAAGTTCCACAGCAAGTTGGTCTTGGGAAACTTCTTAATCTCATTATGGTGGCAGGACAGCCTGCATGTCTCAGAAACTCATTCATGTAGGTTTGAAATTCCAGGCCATGTTCACCTTTGGGTTCGTGGTTATTACACAAAATGCACTGACCATCTCATTTCTCCACTGCTTCTCAACTCACTGATTTATTGACATAATAGTATTTTAATTTTGTTTTGTTTACCCTTTGTTTGTGAATCAACCTTAAAATCAGGGCAGCCGGCACTGGCAACCGGAAACGTTAGTTAAGTTTAGCAGTAGAAACAGCAGGGGGAGCCCATACTGTTTTATGCTCTGCAGTTTCCCTGGCAGGATTTTTGTAATAATTATTATAGTTGCTGCTTTACATTTATAACAAAGATATTTATAACCTGCAGGCATGTATACCATAGATATCTAAAATACAGACAATCATGTGCCACGTTACGATAATTTTAAGTCAGAGAATCAATTTTTATTCTTCAATTATATGAAATTATCTAATACCCTGAAGAATAATTGATAGGCCAGAATTTGGCAGTAAGAGTTCTTTTTCTCTGTCTTTCAATTGAGGAAAAATCTTGTTCAAATTTTGTTATTTCTTGAAAAATGAGGTAAACTAAAATCCCTATGTAATATCTACTATTCCCTGTTCCCTGGCATTTACAGTTTCTTATTTTCCTCTAAAATAAAGCAGAGAGGTGAAAATACACCATCTGACTTTTTTTTGGAGATTGTTATAGTCAGGGGAGGCCCCACAACAAACACTTGGGTGTTCTAAGATGACCTGAACTTAATTTTCAGTTTTGAAGTTAATAAAATGTCAAAGCCCAGTGCCCTTTGATATTATTTTCTTATGCTTGATGAGGTCCTTAGGTCAGTAGGTTTTCACTACCGTAAAATAATTCGAAATATGGAATTACTTTTTGCTCTCTAAATAAGCCTTTGCAATGTCTTTGGTCATACATTTTATATATTAAAGCCATCCCAGATTTCTGCTCTACTAGAGGGGAAGGAACTCTAGAGTGATATTCACATACCTGACTGGTGATTTTGCTCATAATATCAGAAAAGTCACCTCACAATGTGAAATTGCCCATTTATGGCAAGAACAGTTTTATAATTTTAAACACTATGGAATAACTTTTGTATTTCACAAGGACTAGTTAAAAATTAAGCATCAACCTTACATTGTCAAGGACATTGAATATGGCTACCACACATACAAATTTTTAAGAATTAAGAAATAATTAAAATTTTGGCCAAAGTTAAGATCCAAAAGGGTAAGGTTTAAAATCCCATGAAAGATCAATAATTTTGTGGTTTCACATCTCTGACTCCCTTTCTGTTGAAATTTTAAAAAACGCAAGAACTGGGCATGGTGGCACGTGCTTGTAAGTGCCAGCCTATGGAGCACAGCTGGGATTGGGGATGGCAGTTGGAGTCCCGCCCGGGGCAACATAGCGAGACCTAGTTCCAAAAAAATGACTGGGTGTGGTGGTGCATGCCTGTAATCCCAGCTATCTGGCAAGCTGAGGCTGGGGATTGCTTGAGTCTGTGGTACCCTGGGCAACGGGAGCCTGTGGTTCCACGGGCAAAAATAGTGAGACCTAGTCTCAAAAACAAACAAACAAACAAACAAACAAACAAACAAATAAATAAATAACAATAAAAAAATGCAAACTAAGAGTGATCAGAAACATTTGAGCATTTGAAGAGTGATTTTATGGGGATGGTGGTGGGTCTGGGGTATGTAGCTAAGGGAGAGGGGAGATGCTTCAGGTTGAAAGATCATACATAAAACAGGACTGTGTTGCATGTGAAAACCTTGTACCTATAGAGGAGCAGGGAGCCTTCTGTGAAATTTTGATGTGCAGCTAGGCAGTTAGGGCTGTATTCTAAAAGCAGTAGGAACCAGGGAAGGTTTTTGAGGGGACATAATAGGTGTGTAGTATTCCAGGAAGATCAACTTGGTGAAAGAGTATGGGTCCATGAAGACTTAACTTAAACATGTTGATTTAGCATCAGTATTAGTAAAATAAAGAGGTTCTAGTTTAAAAAGATACTTTACATAATTTTAGAATATGATTGTAAAAGTTTTTATATTATCCTCCTTGAATAACATAGTCAGTGCTAAAATCCAGCAGACCAAGAGCTGTGTATGTGGGTATTTTCTATCCATGAATGTAATAACTTGCATTTGAGGAACCTTATTATCCCGAATGCTAATGTAGTATTTTCTTTTGTTCTTCCATCAACCTGATAAAGTTTACAAATGTAAAAATAAGATATTACAAGCCTCTCAATCTGCTTTTGTTTGCATATGTAAATTTTTATTTCTAGATAAAACTGAAGCTTAGGGTTGTTTTTTTTTCTGTGAGGAATTGAGAAGAATATCATTCATTCGATGGCTGCTTATTTTAAATGAGCTTTGACTTTCATTTTGTATAAGGTACTTACCTTATACTGCAGTACCATAGTTGACTCAATTATACAATGTTTTTTGGAGGGAAATAAAATGTCATTTGGTTATTTGTTCTTTAGTAATATCTTTCTTTTTCTAAATATATTTATAAATTATGGAATACTATATTAATATGACAATATTATTGTATTTTACTTGATCCAGAAAGATTGAGAAAAGGCACCATATAGTAGAAAACAAAACAAAACAAAAGGGAGTTGTAATTACAGACAAAAAGGAGATATTTAAAATTTTAGTAGAATACAGTAGAATTTTTAACAGTTTGAAGAATATTTAATTTAAAAGCTGTATACTATACTTTTAAAAGTACCAGAATGGTTGGGTGGGAGGGGCGGGGGGAGAGGCAGAGGAGGAAGAGAGCCCAATAAGATAATTATTTCTCTTAAAGCACTTGACAAAGAGTGGGAACTTAGAATTGTTAACTGCTCAGTTCCCGAACTCTTTTAGTGTTGTACATGTGTTTGTTTGTGGACCAATAGTACGGCAACTTAAGCAACACATTATTTCTGACTTATGTGACCATAACTGCCATCTTTGACTTCCATGTCAGTGTGTGCTTCCATCTAACTTTATATAAATCTATAGTGCTCTTTAGATACTGTGTTTGGCATTATTACAATTTTTGCCTGGCTCAGACAGGGCAGGTTGATTATCATTAAAGTGTTATTTATTTCTATTTTATTAAGCCTCTTTTACATTCATGTTACAGGTTAATTTATACTTTTATTTCATGCACTACTTGGCTTTACTGATTAATATGCCCCATGGCATTCAATAAAGTCAGGCAGTGGAGGAAATAAGAGTGGTATTAATTTCTAACATTGCTATAAATTTGCCTTAATAAAACTAGCTCAATAACATTATAAAAGTAATACAATAGATGGTTCCAAAATGTTAACAAAGATGCAACTAAACAATTTTCCTTCCGGAATTTAACATAAGTTGATTGTCTTTTCTTTCTAGTGTTGAAATGAAATCTGCCATATTTCCCTCCCTCTTTAAAAGGTAATCTAAAAGTTGGCACAAAATCACAGTATACAGCTCTCCATTTGACTTACTCACATGCCTTATTGAGATTTTAGCTTACAAATTGCAAGCTAATGCTGCCCACAGTCCCTTAGAAAGAGTTGGGGGACTTTATTCATGTAAGATTTTCCATAAAGGTTAAAATTATGTTTCTAGCACCAGGTATCTGTCCTTTTTTTTTTTTTCTTTTTACCAAGTTAACTCTCAATCCCAATAATAAATAATATGAAAACCCATGTTTTAAAATTATTTTCTTTATTTAATCCTTCATCACACCCCGTACTGCTCAGTTAAATAAGGTTAAAATTAGTTTTTTTAGAAACATATAAAGACAAAGACACACTACCATTCATTGATTTTTGGGTCACAAAATTTTGATGATAAAGAATGTACTACATTGTTAAATAACTGAATTCATGTACAAGAAGAGAACATATTCTCTTGTCTTCATTTTATTGTATTGTAGTGAGTCTGACCTAAAAATTGTTGGAAATCAGAGATTTGCCTTCATTTCCATTATCTGGAAAAAATAAATACAATTTTTTTCACCCAAAGTTTGCTCTTTCTTATGTCAATAATGTCTTTAAGTTCTGAAATTTATGAATTGGAAAGAGATTAGATTAAAAAATCAACAAACAATTTAAAAATCTTCCTTGGCATAAAAATGTCAGGAAAAGTCTTCAACAGATATTTATTGATCAGTCTCTGTGTCAGGCACTAATCTTGTCCTGGGAATAGAACTGAGTCAGTTGGCCGGGCATGGTGGCTTGTGCCTGTAAGCTTCAGCCTATGAAGTGGCCGGGGCTAGGGATCACGGTTCGAGTCCCGCCTGGGGCCCATAGCGAGACCTAGTTCCAAAAAAATAGCTGGGCATGGTGGCATGCGCCTGTAATCCCAGCTACCTGGGAAGCTGAAGCTGGGGATTGCTTGAGTCTGTGGTACACCGGGCAACGAGAGCCTGCGGTTCCATGGGCAAAAATTGCGAGACCTAGTCTCAAAAACAACAACAACAACAACAACAACAAAAAGAACTGAGTCAGTTGTGGCCTCTGTTCCCATGGGGTATATAGATTGGCTCTTTACTTCAACAAAGTGGTACAAATTCACACATTAATAAGGAAAATATTTTGTGGTAGAAAAAAATTCTTCAGTCTGCCTTTTTTCCCCCAATGAATGAGTAACTTGTGGATTCCTAAAATCTCCCTCAAATCATATTGATGAAGTAGCAGGCATCTTTGACCATGAAACACCTCAACAAAGAGTGGAATATGTCATTTTTCCACCCACATGGCGTTCAACAGCATGTTTCTCGACCTTTTACTAAATCAACTTAATAGAGTGACTTACCCCTTTCTCCAACTCCCAACAGAAATGACTATAAGTTAAATAGGTAGATTTGATATTACATTGAAATCACATTTTTAGGAAAAAAAGTAAAATCACACTTCAGTAATTCACATAATAAAGAAGTGCTTTTTCATATTAATGTATTTATGCTTCCTCCAACTTTATGGAAAAGTTAAAATTCTGTATTTACCATATCTGTTACCAAGCCCAAATTGACCCCTTTTGCTCTAAAAATGAAACTTTTAGCATTTCTAAATGTTTTTGTAAAATATTTTCAGCAAAACAGTTTTTAGTAGAAAGTTATCTTCAAGGAAGTAAACTTCATGCTGATTCTTGAGAATGATTCAAAAATAGAACAATTTTAGAGATTTTGGGGTGTCTCATCTTACAAAGTTTGTTTTAGCAAGTGAGAACTATTTGTTTCAAGAGACCAATTTACATCCTGAGCCTAGACAACCAGTGGCTTCCCTTGGGTTAACAATCATGGATCTTTTCATGCACAATCATGTTGACACAATGAATTCACATACCACCCAGAGTTGCCACGCTTCCATCAGCTCCAGGAAATCTATTTGTTGGCTACTTTGGATAAAGGGTTTGGAATATTTGATCCACACTTGTTAATTAGTTTTGATATATTTTATTTTATTTTCTGAGACTAGTTCTCGCTATTTTTGCCCGTGGAACCGCAGGCTCCCGTTACCCATGGTACCACACTCAAGCAATGCCCAGCCTCAACTTCCCAGGTAGCTGGGATTACAGGCGTGCGCCACCACACTCAGATATTTTTTGGGACCAGGTCTCGCTATGTTGTCCTGAGCAGGACTAGAACCGTGACCCCTAGCCACAGCCGATTCATAGGCTGAAGCTTACAGGCATGAGCCACCGTGCCCGGCTTAGTTTTGATATATTTTAATGGACTTTTAAGGTCACTTTGACAGTGTTTTTGATTCTCTAGTAGCTGATCAACACATAAAGAAATTTTAAGCAAAACACATACACCTGGCTGGGCACAGTGGCTCGTGCCTGTAAGCTTCAGCCTATGAAGCGGCCAGGGCTAGGGATCACGGTTCGAGTCCCGCCTGGGGCCCGTAGCGGGACCTAGTTTCAAAAAAACAGCTGGGCGTGGTGGTGTGCGCCTGTCATTCCAGCTACCTGGGAAGCTGAGGCTGGGGATTGCTTGAGTCTGTGGTACCCCGGGCAATGAGAGCCTGCGGTTCCATGGGCAAAAATAGCGAGACCTAGTCTCAAAAACAAAACAAAACAAAACAAACAAAAAAACCCACATACACCTTAGGCTTTTGTATTAGGCTAAACTGTAACTAAAAGTTGTGTCATGATCTAATTGGGAAATTTATTTGGTCAAGAATGGGAGAATCAGACTTGTTGGTGAAATGAGTTAGGCAGTGAATTGAAATATAAGATTATATGTTTCAGTTATATATATATAGGAAGTAAAAATAATACAGTTGTAACAACTCAGGTTTCTTTTAATCTATGCAAAATTACATTGCTTGTGATTCCTTGACTAACCACCATCTAAGTCAGTAATTGTTAGACAAAAACAAAAACAATAAAAAACAGAAGTTGAACAATGCCAGAAATGTTTCTGTCTGAAATTCTTATTCTTTAAGTACTTCTAAAAGCTTTAGGAGTCTGGAAAGAGGTATATTAAGAAGTGATTCATTGTGGAGCTTCCTGGGAGTGTGGATCAATTGCAAAGATATGATAGTTGTGCAAAGGTTGATGTAAAAATATGTGTAAAGAAAATAAACCTGTTTAACTTGGTGAGAACTAGAGCATATGAATGCAACCGTAAATCTCAGGTAGCCTCAATTGAAATCTTTAGTTAAATCAAATGATGAGAATTCAGTAAAACACATGGGAATGTGAGATGAAGAGTGCCAAGATAGTCTCCCTTCTGCATTAATTTTTTTTAAACAACTATACTACGAAATAACTACCCTTTGAGGATAAGGAAATTATTTTCTTTTTGAAGGGAAACATTGTACTCTATAGTATGACTGGTACTGTCTTTTGTGCCATTATTAATACATTTCCTGTTTAAGGAAATGGCTTTTTTAAAACAAGATAGTTTAAACTTCAAAATAAGTGCTATTGACTTCTAAAATGTCTTATCTTACCAATGTCATTCTGGGCATGAAGAATAAAGTGTGGAAAATGTTTGTCATAATAATTCTATTGTCATGAGAGTCTCCCTTCTGAATTAAGCAGCTCACATTTGGTGTGTTTCTTTTTGGGGGGAAGCAGTTGGGAGAAGGAATGTAAGTTTTGTAGGTAAAACAAACAGGCCCTTCACTTTTAGATTAATGGCTTAAAATCATTAATATAAAACCATTAATATAAATCAGTAATATAAAACCATTAGATAAATTACAGTTCAGGAATATCTTCCAAGGATCATGTTCTCACATTTACAAGGCCATGCAAGTGTCCTCATGCAGTTTTAGCTAATCAATTCTGTTTTCCTTCATTTTTCTTTTTCTGTTGCTATTTTTACCTTCAAAACCATCATTTGAAATTTAGCTACATTTGAATTGCAATATTAACTATAGAAAATAAGAACAGCAAAGGTTACATTTTGTTGCATTGGATTTTTCATGCTATGTATTTAAAATGTGTTCCACCAAGTAAGTAACTTTTAAGGTTAATGTATAGTTAATGAAAGATGTAGATTCTATGTGAAAAATGCTAACATTTACTGGGAGAAATCTATTTATGTTTTTATTTAATTTGTTCTAATAGATCAGATATTTTTCAGTTATAAAGTCAGTTATAAAATAATACGGTTCAAAGTATATACAAGCTTATGTTTCAGGGCATTTTCCCTTTGGAATATCTAGATCTTAGACCTAGATCTGCATTCATTTCTAGATGTAGGTCTAGATCTAGATCTCTGGGCAGAGAGAGAGACAGAGAGAGAGAGAGAGACAGGGAGAGAGAGACAGAGAGACAGAGAGACAGAGAGATAGAGAGAGACAGAGAGAGACAGAGAGAGAGACAGAGAGACAGAGAGACACAGAGAGAGACAGAGAGAGACAGACAGAGAGAGAGAGAGAGAGCGAGAGAGAGCGAGCACGCAGGTGACATCAAGCAAGAAGGTTCCTGTGAATTTGAATAGGTTAGTATGGCAGTAGATGAGCCTGAAAACTGACAGACTGATTTCAGAGCTAAGGAATGTATTGCTTCACAGAATGGCTCTGGGCAAGAGGCACTATGGGATTTCCATGTTAGGATAAACCCTCTTGTGAAAGTGTTGAGAAAAATAGGGAGGGAGCCACACTTGAAAGGTCAGGAGGGAAATAACCAAAACCTGCATGTTATCAGCGATGATGATAATGAAGATACTTAGGCAGAAAAGTCTGAGGAAGAAGGAACAGTGAATAGTGTAAAATGGTAGTTCAGATGAGACTGTTACTGAGTTCAGTGACAAGGAGGCCCCTGGTGACTTGTTAGAACAATATCAGGCTCACTCATGGGGAGGCTGAGGAGTGATTCCTGGACAAGTGGAAAGGAAATACAATCAGGGTAGTCTTTAGTTTTCTCCTTTTCAGCTTCCTGTAAGTAACTAACTTCTCTACTTCCAGTCTTACCAAAAGAGCGCCGGGCCTGGTGGCTCATGCCTGTAAGCTTCAGCCTATGAAGCGGCTGGGGCTAGGGATTGCGGTTCGAGTCCCGCCTAGGGCCCGTAGTGAGACCTGGTTCCAAAAAACTAGCTGGACATGGTGGCGCACATCTGTAATCCCAGCTACCAGGGAAGCTGAGCCCGGGGATTGCTTGAGTCTGGTGGTACCCTGGGCAACATGAGCTTGCTGTTCCATGGGCAAAAATAGTGAGACCAAGTCTCAAAAAAAAAAAAAAGAAAAGAAAAAAAAAAAGAAAAAAAACAAACATGAATTGGGCAAGTATGAAAACCAGTACCCTGTGGGAACCTGATAATGACTTATGCAGGGCCACAGTGATCTTTATTTTAGAGTCAAATGGAGGGTTTTAGAATATTACATACCAGCCCAAGGTCCTCCATTTTGAACAGCAGAGCTCTAGGTCAAATCAAGGTCTATCTGATCTAGGCTCACAATCCAACCACTGTCCTTCTAAAATTGAGTTTTCATGTTTATTCTTCTCTTATCTCGTCCTAAGCCTGCAATCGTAGAACCTGTACATTTATCCTCACCAAAACATAACTGGTGGATAAAGCTTAAGGTATTCTTTTTTCCTGATGCACTTTCAGAATGTCTATTGGATATACTTAGTTAACATTTTTACTGGGAAGTATACAAGTGGAAAAGCAACATAATATGAGGATACACTTTGAAGAGACATTGCCAGAGAGCCAAAGGTGCCTGTGTCTCCTCCCTGTCCTATTCCCCTTCCTCTCAGAGGCAGTGGTTAGCCTGACTTTTATGGCATAATTTCCCTGAATTTCTCTGTCATTTTTTTCATTTAAGTTATGCATGCCTAAACACTAGACTTTAGTTTTGCCTGTCTGGGCACTTTCTATAAGTGGAATACATATTTTTTTAATGTGTCTTGCTTCATTTGCTCAAAATTATATTTTGAGACCCATCTATGTTGTGTGTGGCATTAGTCTGTCCATTTTCAATGCTGAATAATATTTCGTCATATGACTTTATCATGTTCGATATCTATTTCATGCTTTTCCCCCCAGTTTTACATGATTGTCTCTCTGCATATTTAGTTAAAGACAAAAGCTCTAAGAATACAGTTTTTGAATACTTGTGAATATTTGAAGGGTCAGTTGCCCTGTTCAAGTCCCCTGAAATGAAACCCCACAGGTGGTTCCTGTGGGATCCTTGATTTGCTTACTCATGAGGCCGAACCTAAGGTTTGTAAGAAACATTCCTAAATTAAAATGTCTAAAGAGGCCAGGTGAACTGAAAAAACAAAGCAGCAGTTATTACCAGATCTCCCATTTCCCCTCGCTCTTCCACTTCATTGTTGATTCTTAGCTAAATGCAGTCAGCTTGCATATTTTCCAACATCAGTCCTTTGATCAGCAAAGTAATTTCTTTTCCTTCCTCTGTACAACTCTTTTGATTATAGTAAGCTCTTTCTTTGAAGAACAAACATGGTAAAAAATATTAACGTGAATAATTTTAGCAACTATTGAAAATAAGTGATTTTGCATAGGATAAAATGATAACTAATTTTTGTAAAGAGACTCCTTGAAATACAATACATCTAGTAATAAGATCATCGAATATCAGATATTTAGTAACAATGTACAGCAGAGACAGTGGAGCATAGGGTTCGGAGTACAGGCTCAGACATATCAGGCTGATGTCAGAGGGAGCGCCATCTCTTCCTATGGGTTATCAAATGGAAACAAATTTCTGAACCTTTCAGACTCAGCTATCCTCAACTATAAAATAAAGATGGTAGTGTTTATTTCATAGGACTATTGTGAACATTCAGTAAGAAAATGTGTAAGTACTTAATGTAGAGCCAGCTTTGGTAAGACTCAATAAAGTTATTATTGATATATTTAGCTCAATAAAAGGGAAGAATAACTGGAGTATTTATTAACTACCTTGACAGAAACAGCTATCTACTTCTAGCCAGTTAGTCACCATTTAATAGTTTTTGTACTGGTAGGAGCTGTAAATCATACAAAAATACTGCTTGTCCCATTAAACAATAGGAAATCACAAACAAGTGGCAATGTTAAGTAAAATATCTTTGAAATTTCTTTCCAATTTCCAATATTTGGAATATTTCCAATATATTTGGAAATGTAAAGTAGGAAGTGATTGTGGATCAAGCCGGATACAATTTCCAGGACTTATATTTTGAATTTGATCTTACTCTGAGGAACAGCTACAACTCTGCCAGGAAGAAGGCTGAAATCCTTTTATCTAGAAGGAATAGAGGGGGACTAGGGTGCACAGCAAGTGATTACTCTTTTGGGAGAGGTCAGGAAGGGATGGTGTTGGGATGGAGAAGGGAGAAAAATCTGGTGAAATATTTTATAAGCAGCATCTTTATGACTCATGTATTTATTAGATGGTAGGAAAAATAAGGATTCTACCCCATTTGGATTGGCATACTGAATTATGCCAATAATTAATGTAATGTAAAATGTAACTCAATGTAAAATGATATAGTATAATATCCATTCTGGCAGATTATAAGGAAATGGCAACATTTTGGCAAAATGGGCTTTTCAGATTTTCCTTCTCATAACAAATATATAAATAATAAAGCACTTGGACATTAAAACACGTATTGAAAAACCAGTGTGACATTCCTCTTAGCGTCGCTTGAATTAATATATATTCTTTTCCCTTTTCTACAGATGTCTCTTTTCCCAATTCTTCGATTGTTGTTTGAAGAGAATTTTAAATTTCGGGTGGTTGTGGAGTTACCCAAGTATGTATTGGTTCAGCTCTACAATCTCTTGAAGACTGCCCCTAGTCTATAGGGTCCACTAGATGGCGCCCGCATCTACGCTGCGCGTTGCCTCGGCTGGGACAGGCTGTGGATTTTCTAAAGAATGGCTGGAGAGATCAAAAGGATACATGAGCTCAGTCCTTCAGGTCCGGCTCCAAACTGTTGTCAGTCCATGCTTCTCCTTATTTGGTCCAAATAAGGACAAGTATGGTCGTTTGTTTGTTTTTGATCGTGCGGTTTTGAGTAGAGAAAGCCCGTAATTTCACTGTGTGAGATTTAAACACCAGCAGGCAGAAGACAGCCGTTTTCGCTGCAGTTCACAGCCAACTCAAGGGCAAATAGCGTGCTGGAACCTTAGACGCTACCTAGAAGCTACACTTTAATACCTAAGTGTTGATTTAGGCAAAGACACTGCTCTTTATGAGAAAAGGAAACAAAAAACTAGAAGGAACCAAAGAGAGATTATTTTAATATTACCTTTCATCTGGGCAGAAACTGAACACTGACAACTGAGAGCTCTATTTGATACACAAAATCGAGGCTATATTTTGATGTTGCTTTCGATAGTAGGAAAGAAGGCATTTTGTTTTTCTTTGAATAGCAATGGGTAATGTCCTTCATTTTGCATATGAAATGCTGAAGGCTTTGTAATGTTATTTCATATTTTATTACTCTTCTAAAAAGGGGCTGATCACGTCTATTCAAAGTAGTCGATAATGGCTCTGGCAGTATTTCCCTGCCTTTTTAAAGTTTCTGGAAGTCCATTTCTCATCATTAGGCTGAAGATGCAGATCAGAAAGGATGAGCCTTATTCTGGAGCTTGTCACATCAATGTTGGTTCTTAGGTGATGAAAAAG
Source organism: Uropsilus gracilis (assembly GCA_004024945.1). NCBI lineage: Eukaryota > Metazoa > Chordata > Mammalia > Eulipotyphla > Talpidae > Uropsilus > Uropsilus gracilis. The sequence continues at coordinate 22,558 of PVHY01015804.1, forward strand.
AAACAGCGGATCTTGGCGAAAACGTCTGAAAAAAAGGTAATGGAAACCGAGGAACAGCTGAAAACCCGTGATAGATTAGGCATAACGAGCCGGAAAACCCTCTCTACTATGTACATGTGTGCATTTCAGCACAGGGGCAAAAATAAGACTGGTCTGCGGAGGCTCTTAAAAACCCTGACCTGTGCCGGCCCCACAGAGTAAGTTTTATACGAGGCTCCCTGAAGGTGATTGGACTCAGGAGGAGGTGTTTTTCTGCCCTTTCGTTTAGGAACCCAGCGCAAGTCAAAAGCTTAATGCTGCTAGTTGACAGGTTCAAAGGTATGGCGCTTCTTTAATTAAAAATTGTCAGGCTCATTTTAATTTCGGTTAAAATAAGACTGTTATTTTTAAACTTCCTGTGGAATTAAGCAGTGCTTTTATTTCCTTTTCTCATTGTGTCCAACACTTTTATTCCCATCCCCATACCCTGTCATTGAATGGAAGACTTCAAAATGGAATTTAAAAAAATAAAAAATCTTCACAATGACTAGATTTAGGGACATACAATTGTTCAACAAAAACATTTTTTTAAACAATATAATTTGGAGTGTTTGGATATGATGTAGTAGTCGGAGAACTCCTCCAAAAATTTTTTTTTCTGGTAATTTCGACAGGTTTGAAGCAGGTGAGTGGTCATTCTATTCTGTCCTGCTTGGTGTGCTTGTTTATTGTTTTGAAGGAGGGAAACTGCCATGCAATTTGATCTAGAAGTACAGTAATTTTTCTAAAACAAGGCATTTATTTTTATTCATTAAGACGTGGCATTTCAATAATGCTGCTAAGAAAAAATGATTTCTGATACCTTACGAGTGAAATAGCTGAAAGTGACCAAAAGGATGACTGAGAAACATGGTTTATGGGGCACATCTCTAGTAGCAATATACTTTTCACCTCTAGGTGCCACTGTTCAACTGCTTCTTGGTTTTTACTGTTGTTTGAAAGCTGGGTGCTTCCTGTAGATGTATTCTTAAAAGACTGTTAAAGAGACATTTCCTCCATCTCTAGTTATCTGCCAAATAACTTTTTGGCACTGGGATGTAAATTAAACCCGGTTGTGATTTGCCATTTTAATTGCCAAATGATTACCAAATAACATTGAAAAAGTGTTTCTGTGGGCGGTTGGCAGGGTTAAAAGCCAGATTTCATCTCTTGTGGAAATGAATCTTGTCTTTACTTTTTTTGGTAAGGCATTCAACTTGAAAAAGTCATTAAGACACAAAGGAGTTTTAGTTTAAATTTGTTGCCATTTGTAGATATGCTTTTAATTTGCAGAAATATTTCAATAGAGACTGGTTTTATAAAAGGATAGACGTTGGGAGGAATGGATTGATTAAAATAGATTTTTTAAAATTCAACCTTGTTAACTGAGATATTATTTACCACATAATTTTAAGGCTTAACTGTGTATTTTCATTAAAATAAAAACCAACCATAAAATTATTTTTAATATTTACAGAACTCTTAGTTCTTAGATTACTACTATTAGTAAAGGGTATTACTACTATAAGTTAAAAAAAAAAAACAATATACTTTTCAATTTGTAAAATGTGTAAGTACTGTTTTCTTTTCATGTCATAGGCAGTGAGTTAGCATTCTGTACCAAGAAACAAACATGCACATTTGGTTGGTTTTTAAGTCTCTAGTTATTTATTTTAAACTTGGGGTTCATCTGAAATGCTGGAAGGAAGGGTTATAATGCCAAAGTTAATTTTGTTTTGTCATATACAAAGTGGTTAATCTAAAAATTATTGATTGATATTCCCCTTCTTTTAACTCTTTTAGGACTCAATATTTAAAGCAAAACTAATTTATCTAGGTGTTCTACAGCACAAAATTAATTCTACTGGGACTGGTCCAGGCCAAGCCTCATTATGAAACAGTTCCTCTTGCTGAACTAGGCTAAGTCTAATTCTTACTGGGAGACTTTTTCAAAATTATTCCTAACACAGAACTTAACCCTTGATATGCTATAGGAGTGACCTTCAATATTACACAAATTAGGTCATTTGGTGATGTTGGGGATACATTAAAATGTGAGATTTTGTTTTACCCTGGTCAGTGCTGCCTGCCTAGGGCTTTTAAATTAGGCAATTGTATTTGTGTATTGGAGGGATTATAGTTTTATGATTTATATACCACATTTGAATTCATTTAAAGTGTCCTTCTTTGTTCTAGTATCACTATAAGCATATTGCTGACCTAATTTTTTTTTTCAAATATATGCAAGTAGTGAACTTACCTCTTTGCTTGGGTGGCTAAATAGTTGTTTAACTCAGTTAGCACATTGGATTGACTTTCTTTGCTCAAGTATCTGTCTGAATCAATTGACTATTTTGGTGATTTTGTACATACACAGAGTTCTAGAGCATAGCTGTTAAACATCAGTTATTGGTTGCAGCTACAAAAGTAGTTCAGCATCATTTACATTTCCTTTTTTTGTGTGCATATGTGTGATTTTCTCTTGATATCCATGCAGAGTATTACTGGGTAATGGCTGTTTTAAATGTCAACTTTCATGTTGACTTTTTGCCTGTTTTATTGTGAGGCATTTTCTATTTGTAAGGATTTTCTATTTGAAGTTTCTTTGTTCATTGTGGGCATTTCACCAAAATTTTTGATTTTAGTGTTTTTCCTCATTTTCCATTAGGATAGTGGTGTATGTGTGTGTAAACACATGCATATATGTATGCAAATAATATTTGGACTATATGTTTTGTTTTGGTTCCTGGTAGGGAACATTTGTTTATTTTGTGGTGGTGGTGCTGAGGCATTCTAGCAGTAGGGTCTTCCTCAAGAATCATATAGTGGTAAACTTGAGTGTGGCTAGGTGTCTTTATGATAGAAAAGGTATAATTTAGTGTTTAGTTGGTTACATGATCTACATGCTAATAAACCTCTCAAGCACTGACAAATTTCCATTAAATTAGTAAATTGACTTGTTGTCTCACACAAATGTACCATCAGAAGGTGTTGCAGTCTATGTTGTGAGTTCATTCACCTCAAACTAATTTTATCTGAAATGCAATAACAATTGCTAAATTTTCCTAATATAAAAATAACCTAAATTATTCTAGGTTATCATTAACACAAAATAACAGGATTAATAAATAAACATTTAGGTAACTCAGTAGGACTTGATAAAATCCCATTGGTTTACATAAAATTGAGTCAAAAATATCTTTTTGTCCTATTGTTTAAAATAAAAATTAAAAAAAATTTTGTTTAACTGTTGCCATGTGACATTATAGTCTTAATCTATAATGTGCTTTTATTATGATCAGTCCTTTAGAAAAGGAATCAGAACCCAGTTGTTCCCCCAACTCTCCCTACAATCTTGTTAGTCTAGATACACTAAGAATAAAACTTTATACTTGGTAGATATTTAATGTCATTAATTTTTTATCAACAATTTAAATATGATCTCCACATAGAAGCATATTTGTTTCAATTAAAATTCTTTTACAATAAGTAATAAAGTCCAGAAAAGTTAGGGAGATTTGTGATCCTCTACATGATAGTGTCCCTAGAGTATAGAAGGGAACATTTTACAATTTTCCCCCCTTGCATTTTCCCCCCTGCAGCAGTGAGGGAAGAATTGAAAAAATGAATGCCCCCTCCCTGGTTTTTAATATATTTTTTATTTCACTTGGAAAATCCCTACTGAATGGGTTAAAAAGAATTAACTGTGTCCTGGGAACATGTCGTTCAGGATTTTGGATTGGGAACTTCAAACGAAGTTGGTAAAGGAGTCAAATGCGTAAGTGGAAACTTTGAGGAAACTGGCAAGGAGAGACTGGAAATCAGGCCATCATTTACGTTTTACTCCACCACCCTGGGCTTGTGTGAGTACAAAGCCGGGAGCTGGCAGGGCTGTGAGTCAGAATTCTCCTCTCAGGAACTGAGTGGAGAGAGATTCCCAGCATCTGTTTCCTCAACTATCACCCAGAGGATACTGGTGGTAAATCACAGGGAATAAAAATAGCCTTAGAAGTCTCATTCCAAACAAATGAAACTTGGTACACTTGATAGAGATTTGGAGTCTCTTCTCTCAAAATTCATTAACAGTGATAGATCTATTACTACTTTCATATTAATGAGTTATGTTGCTGAAGTTATTCATCAAAATGTTGAGCAAAATCTCGACAATTTTATGGCTCTGAGTAGAACAATTACCTAAATTCTTAAGATAAGAACAATGTAGTTGTATGAAGGTTGGTCTATAGTCAGTAATCACAAATGTTAAGCTTTGCGTCAGACACAAAAAGTGTGTATCTGAGAAACAAAACTAAACCTGCTTGCTTCTTTCCACAAAGTCAATGTCAATTGCCAAAATGCAGATTTGTCTGCATTTTGACGCAAGAAATTGTGTGAATAGCAGTTTATACTTCAACTCAACTTAAAATCTTTTAAGGTTATATTTTACATGTTAGGAGGTATTGCTTAGATGTAACTAGAATTGTTATAATTTGATATTAAGTTATACTTTCAAATTTTCAACAAAAACAGCAGCTTTAATAGATGAGATTAGCAAGTGGTGAAAAGTTCAAAGCATTTAATGGAATTGATCTACTAAATTAGCATTGACAATTTTTAGTGGCTATCTTAAATATACATTATTATCATGAAAGAATTAGTCCAATTAAGCCTTTGCATTTGGAAGATGCCCAGTCTGACCTTGTTCTACCCAATATGAAATATGAGAGGGTCTCTGGGCTTATTTAAATTTGATACTAAATCAATAGGTTTTGGGGACCCTTTCACTACTATTTGGAAATGAAAAGAAACCCTAAAGTGCTTTATGATGACATATGGGTTATTAGAATGGCTATATATTGCAATTGAAAATGATGGCCAAAGAATAGAATGGTATAATATTTAATAAGTAGGTCAGAAGAACAAACAAGAGTTGGATTGTTTTTTCTTGCTACAATTGTATCTTACTGAGTATTCTGAACAAATTATGTACAAAGGTCATGCATTTTGGAACTGAAATAATGAAATTAGATTTCAATTTAGGCACTACTTAGCATAGCCTAAATTAATAAAAACAGTACTTTTTAAGAAATAGAAATCTATTTTTCAGAAGTCTGCTACCCATACATCCAAAATAGTATATTTTATATTCCATTCATATAGACCTCAATGATGTCTTGAACATAAATTCATGAAAATAAATTTGAGTTTTACATTTCCAGCTTAATTGTGCAAATCTTCTAATGATGACTGATTACTCATATTTATCATGGAAGTCAAGGGATCCTGGTTCTGGAAGGGACTGCTTGAGGGGCTTGCTCCTTAAATCAAAGAAGTTTATATGTAACCTTCATCACTGGAGCTGAGGCACTATCTCTTTTATGAAATTATTTAATAAAATATATTTTAGTTTTGTTGTTGTTGCTATTGTTATTATCTATTACAATATTATTGGTTCATTTCCTTAATGAAGGTATCTGACCCAGCCATTTTAGGTGATTTCCAGTAGTAAAGAATATGTAATTTATGTAAGAGATCTTCAGAAATTGGACATTGTGACTAATACACTCCCCCCACTAGCAGCAACTTTCTCTTTCATAAGTTAACTAATCCAGTTCTGTAAACTGAATACATCCATTTTCCTTTGTTAACACCCCAGATTTCCCCTGAATGTTCTCAGATTTTTCATATCCACCTTTAAATATAGAGCTTGAAGAGAAGTTTAACACTTTTGTGGGGCATACTGAGGAACATGACAGGATTATTTCATTTATTCTAAAAGATTTCTTGTACGTCTCTTCTTGCCAGATTCTGCTAAATGCTGGAAATATAGCGAGATTACAGAAAACTTGAGGAAGAGAAAGACTTGCCAACAAATAATGGCAGCACGATATGTATTAATAAGTAAAATGTTTTGTTTTTTTTCTCTCTCGCTATTTTTGCCGGTGGAACCACAGGTTCTCGTTGTCTGGGGTACCACAGACTCAAGCAATCCCCAGCCTCAGCTTCCCAGGTAGCTGGGATTACAGGCGCGCGCCACCACGCCCAGCTATTTTTTTGGAACTAAGTCTCACTACGGGCCCCCGGCGGGACTCGAACCTCGATCCCTAGCCCCGGCTGCTTCATAGGCTGAAACTTACAGGCAGGAGCCCCGGCTGCTTCATAGGCTGAAACTTACAGGCAGGAGCCACCGTGCCCGGCTAATATATAAAATGCTAATATGGGTGTGTACAACTTGCATTTGTATGTCATTGTCCTATTCTGTATCCATAGTCAGATATATAATATAATACAGTATATTAGAAGTACATTTTTCATAGTAAGCTTAATTCTGAATTTTTTCTGGTTTCATCTTAAGTTGTCATTCTACCTTCTAAATACCTTTCTTGGAATCTCTTTTATTCAGTTTGATGTCACAAAAACCAGTTGTGACCTCCTAAGTTTGTATGCTTTTCTTAGAGCTCCCCAGTCAGGTTGTAGTTAGCTAATGAACAGTTATCTGCTCCTGGTCATCTTTTTCCAAGCATGTCTTATAAGACAAGATCACAAACCTTTCTAAAGTCAAGCTAGGTTTCATCACTTTGTTTTCTGTGACCTACCAAGCCTGACACTTTGCTATTTCAGAAGACAATTGTTTATTACCAAGATGGGACAAGTTCTTTGTGAGATTATATTGGTATTCATTCTAAAACTACAAGCATTCTCAAGAGTTATAGTTACTTGGTCCTTTTTTCAGTCAGTCTTTAGCCATCTATTCAGTACTCTGAATGTTATAACAAAGTAGAGACAGTTTTATGCCACTCATGTGGTATTATCAAATGGGAAAAACCCAGAGCTGGGCTGACAAAGAGGGCAAGTACATTCTGGTCACAGACCATCCAGTGTGAGCATTAGTTTTTTCAGTGCAGCTGCAATCCTGGTGGTATATGCAAGCTTTCATTCAGTCACCATGGGCAAGGTTCTCCTATTTATTCATTTGTAATATACCATTCAGGGTATTATGGTATGACAGTACAGGATAGATAACTGAATTATTAGGGAAAAAAAACAATCTGCCACCTATAATTTCTCTACTAGCATTGTTAATATTTGGTATACACATTTCTGAGGGTTTTTGTGTATAAAATTTGTATATTAAACATGCATGTTATTTTGAATCTTTTTCATTTTCTAAGGTAATACATATAACCATCAAACTCAATTTTTCAATATGAAATCTCAGTTGTGTTTCTTTATTGTCTAATAATACTTTCCTAATTCCCTGAGTAAAAAGAAACCTCCTCCAAACATCCCTCTCCTGTGGTATTATCTTTTTTTAAACTTAAGTAGATTCTTTATTCTCTTAGTAACTATTCTCTGAGAGAAACCTGTTTATAAATATTTTCATGATTTATCCTTAGTTCCTTAAACTTTAGCTGCAGAATATTTATTGAATAAATGAAAAAATGAATTTTTAGTGGGACTTGAAGTCCTGAATGTTGTATTTTGAACTTAGTTCTCTGATTTAGTCAGTAACTCAGTTTATCCAGCAGATGAAAAATAAAGTGATTTCTCACTCATTTTGTATAAAACATGTTTCAGAAAATAATGTACCACACATTTGAAAACAATCTCTGCATCTTAACTTTTTTTTTTTTTTTTTTGAGACTATTTGCCCATGGAACTGCAGACTCGCTATTTGCCCATGGAACCACAGGCTCACGTTGCCCGGGGCACCACGGACTCAAGCAATCCCCAGCCTCAGCTTCCCAGGTAGCTGGGATTACAGGCGGGCACCATCACGCCCAGCTATTTTTTGGGACTAGGTCTCGCGGTGTTGCCCCTAGTGGGAATCGAACCGCAATCCCTAGCCCCAGCCGCTTCATAGGCTAAAGCTTACAGTCACGAGCCACCATGCCTGGTGTCATCTTTTTTCTTTTCTTTTTTTTTTTTTTTTTTTGAGATTAGGTCTTGCTATTAGGTTTTTGCCCATGGAACCACAGGCTCTTGTTGCCCGGGGTACCACAGACTCAAGCAATCCCCAGCCTCAGCTAGCTGGGATTACAGGCGCGCACCACCACGCCCAGCTATTTTTTTTGGAACTACGTCTCGCTACGGGCCCCAGGCAGACTCGAACCGCAATCCCTAGCCCTGGCCGCTTCATAGGCTGAAGCTTACAAGCACAAGCCACCGTGCCCGGCCCGTGCCTGGTGTCAGCTTAACGTTTTTTTTTTTTTTTTGGATGAAGTTTGACCTGATGTGTTACAAAGTTTATTACTTTTTCGGTATGTGAAAGATATTACTGTAAAAACATTTAGAGAATACAGAATACCCCAACCAACCTATAATTTTTTTGATGTACGTCCTTCCAACCTATACATATGAAATAGGATTTTAAATTTATGTTTTCTCATGTTGACACTGGAAGACTTGTTTGATTTCTGCTGATTTTTGTGGCATGAAAAGTACACTTTTTTTTTTTAAAGATGTAGTCATATAAATGAAAGAAATAAGAATTGAAATGTTTAAATTTCCTGGAAGTTGTTACCTGACTAAATCTTTGTGTTATTTCATAAAGTTGTAGAAGTGCTAGCAGATTGATTTCTGTGATTGACTCTATTCTTTAGTTTCCACATTTGTAGGTAGAATAGTAGCTATTACACTTCTTAGAGTGATGAGAGTAACTAATGAGGCCAAATCACTACAAATGGTTTTGAAGGTAAGGGCAGATCACAGCAAAGCTCTTAATTAGAAAACATGATGTATTAGAAAACATGATTGTATTCGTATTTGTGGGAATCTTGCGTTATTCTTCATAAAAGTAGTTTTTGCCTTAGCTATTGCCTTAATGCTAAGCAATGTTTACAGCTAAGTTTATTAGGTCAAAAAATTTTTTTTGACCTAAACTAGATGGAGACTTTTGTAAGCAGGGGGATGACAAAGTGGAATGAGCTCTCCTTTTATTCTTATACTAGAGTAGGGTCTCTAACCTTCCTGGTTTAAATTTTTTAATCCATATTAATAAATCTTATCTGTATCAAGGGTTCACTAAGTGATATGTTCTTTCTGAGTGCTTTCCCTAGTTGTATAAAAAGTACGTTATTTTATTTAATTCTTATAAAACAAATGAGGCAGATGTCATTATTACCCTAGTTTGTGGATGGGAACTAAACTAAACTATAGAAGCTAATCTATTTGGTCAGCTTCACAGGACAGAAAATGATGAAGCCAGAATTTAAATTCTGACCACAGAATTCCAGAGTGTAAGCTTAACTATAGCACTAAATTGCTACTTCTGTTTTTACAAAAAGAGGGATAAGACTGTATGATCTCCATGACCTCTCTCTATAAATGTATGAAATTCCATCAAGTACCTCTGTGAAAAGTGGAAAATGAACTTGTCTGCCATATACACTGTATTTGCCTTTTAAAACTTTTCAATCCAGATGTTTTGCATTCTCTGTACCCAGACTGTGTAATGCCAAGTGTTCCTTATTCAATGTTATTCAGTTCTAGGTGAAAAAATCAGAAATTTCAGGAGATGTCCACCCAAAAGTATCATCGTTAAATCTTTGGAAGGAAAACCACATTCATTACTAGGTAAGCTCTTTGAAAAATCAAGATCACAGCATTTATCTGTTTGGTGGCATCTTCACACTGGATTTTGAAAGTAATTCAGAGATGTGGTTTTGTGTAGAGGAAGCATTAGGCATTTTGGGAATGGGTAAAAAAAAGTTGCTACTATTTTTGCTTAAAATAAATCACTGTTAATTAGAGATGGTGGGGTTTTACATTTGGGAGTTAGCAAAAAAGAGGGATCATTATTTTTATTTTAAACAAATCAATGCTGTTAATTGAGATCTGGTCCAATTCAGAAGCATAGGGAAATAGGAGACTACGATTTAGTTTTGTCATATAATACCAAATACTAGTAATTAAATTTGGTTGATTAGATTTTTTTCCCCCAAATAACCTGCCAAAAGGAAGTGGCCCAGGTTATGATGTTGTAGATTTAAAAAAAATCATACTGACAAAATAAGAAATTAGAAAAATTATTGCATTAGCAGAAATAAATCTATAAGCACTACAAAGTCTACAAATGCCAAATTGTCACATAGCAATTTGGAATATTCAGAAGAAATGGCTGGTCTGGTTGCTCATGACTTATGTATTCTATAGTTGTTACAAAGCTGTGTAGTTGCTGATGTTTACTTTCCAGTGCACCACAGAATGATCTGCAAAGCTGATGCCAAAGAGGAAAGAAGTCAGAGGCAAGAAAGAACCATGGTGAACTGATGCAGAATGATGAGGAAGGTGAAAGATATCAGAAACTTTGGCCAAAAAGTCAAGGTAAATTCAGTTCTGACAAAAGGGTATTGTGGGATCTTAGGAGCCCCGCAGAAAAGACAGAGCCTCTGCTTTATAGCTCTCATTGGGAAGATGTTCATGCAATAAGTGGTACTTGAATTTATCTACTTTAGAAAGAGGCTACAGGAGCCTTACTTGAGTCAGCAAACTGATAGCTCCAGAGAGTCAGGGATTAGGCAGATGGATTGTGGTGTAGTGAAAGAGCCACAGGGTGGAGCGTTGACTTGCTGGACTCAATACTAATGCTACTGATTGTTGGCTGATGTCACCTAGGCAAGTCTCTTACCAGATCTGTACTCAGTTTCCTCTTCTATCAAACATAGAGTTTGAGACTGGAGCCTGAAGCAGTGATCTCTGAAGTCATTCCCAAATTTTGGGTGTCCCAGATAGTCTGGGTTGGTGGGACTGGGGATTTTATTTGCTGTGAGTGACTATAACCACACTGGCTAAGAGAATAACTGTTCTGAGGCTTATGCTTTATGTTACTGTGAAGCTCAAGGTGGGTGGGATGAGGAGGAGAAGGGCCATTGATATTAGCACTGAACAAAAATTTAAAGATAAATACAGTATTGGCCGGGTACGATTGCGCATGCCTGTAAGCTTCAGCCTATGAAGCAACTGGGGCTGAGGATCATGGTTTGAGTCCTGTTTGGGGCAACATAGCAAGACCTAGTCTCCAAAAAATAGTTGCTAGTCTCCAAAAAATAGCTGGGGTGGTGGCATACACCTGTAATCCCAGCTACCTCAGAAGCTGAGGCTAGGGATTGTTTGAGTCTGTGGTACTCCAGTCAGTGTAAGCCTGTGGTTCCACGGGCAAAAATAGCGAGACCTAGTCTCAATTAAAAAAATATAATATTTATCTTTAGTATAAATACAGTATATATTTAATATATAGTAAATAGTGTACATAATAATCATGTATTTATTATATATATTTTACATGTTATATATATTATAATATAGCATATATTACATTATCATTACATAGTATATATAGTATATCATATATTTATAATATGTACTATATATAATGTAGTATATATAATATAGTGTATATTATGCTATATATAAATATCACATATAGATATATAGCTATCTTAAACTGATCTTATGTATGTGTAGGCAGCACATATTCCTTGTCAAGCAGTTGTGTTTTAGGACTTCAATAGAAAGAAAGGCAGTCAATGGACACTGAGGATGATCAGGCATTCCAATAAAAAGGACTTATTTTTTTGTTTTAGATCTGATTCTAGAGATATCAGGAAACAAAGTTATGCTAAAATGATCCATATAACTGCATTTAAATAAGCTTCTCAATATCATTAAATATGATTCTTTTTTCTTCTTTTTTTTGAGACTAGGTCTCGCTATTTTTGCCCCTGGAATCACAGACTCACGTTGCCCGGGGTACCACAGACTCAAGCAATTCCCAGCCTCAGCTTCCCAGGTAGCTGAGATTACAGGCGCATGCCACCATGCCCAGCTATTTTTTTGGGACTAGGTCTCCCTATGTACTCCTGGCAGGTCTCGAACTGCAATCCCTGGCCCCAGCCGGGACTTCCTAGGCTGCCATCTACAGGCATGAGCCACCATGCCTGGCCTGGAATATGACTGATTCTTAGTCATTTATCTTTAAAGTTTACCTTTTTATCACTGGAATTAGGTGTTTATAATACTCAGAAAATAAAATACTTCCTAAACAAAAAGATAAATTGCTTATTGAAACCTAACTATGCTAGTGCAATACCTAATAATTTTTTTAGAGAAAATTGGAAGGTAAATTTCCAAATAAACAAGTGTTTCTTTACTTGTCTCTGCAGAAAATGACTGTCCAGTATTATGTGTTGAACTGGTATTGAAACAGGGTCAAAAGAGAGAAAAAGGCTTTCTGCCTTTAACTTGGAAGTAGACATACCTATGCCTGATTCTCTCCCTAGGAAGCAGGCTACAAACTGTTCATTAGCATTTTCACTGACCACTTATTGATATACAAAAGTCAGCCAGCTCTCAGCTCCAAAAACTGCAGGAGAAAAAAACTTAAAAACTAAACTTTACACTTTAAACTAGTTTGTCTCAACTTACCCTCTTTTAAACTCTCGTGGGTTCTTTCCACCATACCCAGCTTTCTCAACCAAAATTCCAAGTCAAAGCAAGACTATCAGTGTAGACTAATTTATTTCTAACAAAGTGACTTCCTAATTACTACAAAAGAAACATCTAAGTAAAATTCCAATTACAAGGCCGGGCATGGTGGCTTGTGCTTGTAAGCTTCAGCCTATGAAGTGGCCGGGGCTAGGGATCGCGGTTCGAG